>APFE030052578.1:0-19509 GCA_000404065.3 Pinus taeda | reverse complement strand
ATAGATATATATAGATATATATATTCAATGTTTTTGGGTTTCTATTGTATTTTCAATATGATGTGATGTGAATAAATTAATTACATTCATTGCCAATTTCTATCTAAAACATGATTAGCTAGGGCATCTGTCAATATTTTTAGATTTCTAGAAATGTGTTCATATTGTATGAAATCAAAATTTCTTTCTAGAAGGCGTAATCTTAAAACCATGTGTAAGATGGTGGGACTTCTAACTGAATATATACTGAAAAGTTGTAGTACTATGAGTTGTGAGTCAATTTTGACAACTAAACAATGAATACCATGTGCAATAGCATCAGACAATAGCTCGACCACTGTGCTATACTCAACGATGTTTTTGGTGGAGCTACCAATACAAGTTCCTTGCAAACTCAATAACTCTCCATTTGGAGAAAATATAGTCAATATTGCGGAAGATAGGTTCCAAGTATTATGAGTAGCACAATTAGCATAACCGAAGAAAGTTTCAAGAGATACCAATATCTACAAATCAAACGTAAAAGGGAATCAATAGAAACTCTGTAAAACTATGAAAAGGCACACTGCAAACATGTTCAACACACCTATAGACAGTATGTACACAATTAAAACTACACTTGAGATCAATTATAGTATTTTTTTAGGTGCAATCCATTTCTAGTATGTGACAAGGGAATTCCATCAAGATCTACTAACTCGTAGGCCCATATTGCAAGGAATTGCTTGACAATGTATGGACCTAACCACATATGTTGAAACTTCCTAAAACCTAACTTATCAATATCCTAGTCATATAACAATAAAAAATATCCTTCAGAGAAGAATCAAGTCTTGACACTCTTGTCATACCGTGACTTGATGCATATTTTATGAGCTTCATTAGCTATAGAAACATCGCGTCGAGTTTCATATAAATGAATCAGTTGTAAAGGATGCTCCTCCTCTATGGAAGTGGCAGGAATAAGTTCGATGGCTAGTATCAATGATGTAATTTTGCATTCAATTGGGAGGCTAACTTCCAAACCATACACCAACTAAAAAGGTGTCAATCTGGTAACCATCCTGACTGAGGTTTGGTATGCCCACAAAGTAGCTTGAATAAGAAAATTTCAGTCCAATTTGAGGACCCCTACCATGCGTTGAAGAATCATCTTAAGAAATTTGTTGATGGCCTCAACCTTTCCATTGGCCTAAGGATATTAGGGAGTGAAACTTTCATGGCAAAGTCCCAGCTTAGTAGTTAGTTCAGTCATCATATGATCCTAGAAATGTTTTATGTGATCCATAACTATTGCTCGTGGAACACTAAACCATACAATGATGTGGTTGAAAATGAAGTATGCAGTCATTTCACCAATGTTGTTAAATGTAGGCATCACCTCGGCCCACTTAGTACAATAGTCAACAAAAACAATAATAGAACCGTTACTCTCACCTAAGTGAGGGTTACATGTCATGAAGCCAATACCCCATTTTAAGGGACCAACAATGATAATGAGATGCAATGGACTGGGTGGAGCATGGATCTTACAATCATATATCTGGCATGCATGAAACTTTTGGACAATGAGCATGCAGTCTCGAAAGATGGTAGGACAAAAGTACCCATCATGTAAAATTTTATGGGCGGTAGCATAATGAATGTCACATGCCCCTAAGTGGTATTTATTTAAGACTTTCTCAACCTCCTTAATTGTGAGGAACCTTCATAAGATCGTATTGATACCATGACGGTAAAGAGTGTCGTCGATAATGACGTAATTTTGGGCTTGGTAATGAATACGTCGCTGCTCCGAATGAGAGGTATTAGACCAGAAAGTTTGGGTTTGCAGATAAATTACGAAATATCAATACCATGGGTCAAATGATGAGATCAAAAACAATGAATTGTCAGGAATATAATCTTTAGATGTAGATTCAGAATTAGGAGAAGGGAGATCACACATTAGTTCAGCAAAAACTAGGGATTTCTTCAACTTGAATTTGATGAACTACAGGTTGAATTATTGTAAGATGACAATCCATTTTGAGTACATTTTTCCCAAAAATTGACATGACAAAATGTATGTCATAGGGTTGCAATCTCAAAATACCATAGTTTTCCAAAGCAAGATATAATGGTGAAATCTTTGGATAGCTTGAACGACTGCCAAAGACAACTTTCCTATGTGGGAATATCAAATTTCAGTGGCATTAAGGTTTTGAATTAGATAGTAAATGGGATGGTCAATCCCTAAATCATCTTCTTGGAACAATACCATTGATATGATAGCAACAAGATACAGGAAGTAATCATGCTAATAGTCAGGGGGATATAGAAGAGATGCCCGAACCAGTACATCTTTCAAGGCATCAAATGCTTTCTGAGTTGCATCATCCCAATGGAAGGGAACCCCTTTTCAAACAATTGAGTGAATCATTTGGTTAATTCAACATAATTAGGGATGAATCTTCATAGGAATATAGTTTTCACTTGAAGTCATTGAAGCCAAACTAGTGAATAAGGTGTAGGAAAATCAAAATTGCCTATACCTTCAATGACCAATACGAATTCCTTGTTTCAATATAATGAAACCTAAGAGTCTTCCATAAATGACACAAAGCGCACATTTGTGTCGGTAAGGTGAATATTATAATGTCTACAACTAAGGAAAATATCTTGAAGATGCATCAGATGATCAACTCGATGTTTTGAGTGAGCAGGGACATCATCCAAATATGGTTGAATGATGTGTTTCATATCATGACAAGTGTAATCCATGGTATGTTGAAATGTGCTCCCAACATTCTTTAAATCGAATGGGAGTTTCCTATAGGCAAAAGCTCCCTTTGAAAAATAAAAGTAGTTTTAAATTGGTTTGTCAAGAGAATTTTGATTTGATTATAGCGCAAAAATCCGTCCATAAATGAATAAATTTCACAACCAGCGTAGTAATAAACAATATAGTCAACAAATAGAGCAGTATAATTGTCCTTTGGACATGCATGATTCACATCCCGATAATTGACACACTGATCCGAATTGGATCCATGAAGAGTTATCAGAGAACCACGACTGTATCAGATTGGGATAGACTTCAAAGAATTAAGAGCAGTGATCAAAAGCACCTCTGAATAGTGGCAGTTGGCAGCCAGCATGGAATGACGAGGACCTTAGTCAAAGCACGCTGACTGAGGCCCATGGAGACTGTGTAGGAGGCGAAACTAGCCCATGGGAAGACCGGATGAGGAAAAGGAGGCAGCTTTTGATGTGCGGCTAATCACGCATCACTGGGAAAAACCCCTTGAGAAGGAGAGGCCCCAAGTTCTCAGTCGCATGGGAGCCAGGAAAACCATGGGGAAAAGGTTAAAGGCTAAAGCGGGATTCGCGCTCCAAAATCCAGTGGTATTTATTGGGGGCACCCTTGGGTGGTAAGCAAATTTGGCGAAAACGGAGTGATTCCACTCAGTGCCTGACGTGTGGCAAGTGAAGGAGAGATAAAACCTCCACTCATCATGCACTAACAGTCAAGAAAGTCAACCACGCAAAATGTGGGAATGGTGTCAGATCTGGAGACCCCAGATCTAACACCTAACAATGCACCCGATGGGGAGACCGTATTTAATAGGAGATTAAGCCATGACAAAGAGAAGTTTGACGTTCGATTTGACCGCCAAGGTGGCAGATGATCATCCCATGACATAACCGAAGAATTGAACTGATGAGGAAAAAAAGTTGGCACAGTTCGTAGATGGACAAGTGGCCACTCCCTGTGAGCCTAATGACAACACCGAGACAGGGGACACCAAGCGAACTGCAGTAGGTGATCTGGAAGAGGTGGAAGGGGAATCAAATATTCATGAGATTAACTAGCTTTAAAGTCATGAACAAAGAATAGAAAGGACATTGAGAGGAAGACAGAGAAGAGGAAGACAAAGACTGACAAGAGAAAAAACAGTGAAGCAAAGAGCAGAAGAGACAGAGAGTCGAGCTGACCAGCAGCATAAGGCAACATCGAGCAAACCCTAAGAGGTTCTGTCGAGGACTGAGCATAGTATTGGGCTCCCTCTAGTAAATACTAGAGAGGTTAAGAGCTGGTAAGGAAAAGAGTGTGTGTACTCTAGTGGCTTGGGGAATCCAAGAACCACCCTGCCAAGTATTATGTTCGGGAGACTCAGATTGAGATCCTCATTGTAATTATCTTCTTTAAGACAAAAGAAAAGAAGGCCACCCCTGAGAACTAGATTGGAGATGTAGCCTTAGAGGATAGGGAGAACTCCTTATTAATTTCTTGTGTTCTTGTATTTTCTTACTGTGTTTCTATGTTGTTTTCCATTTCAAGTGTTTGTGTATTTGCAATCTGATTTATCCGTTGCCTAAATAACATAGACACATACCAGCACATGAGTTTGTAATACCTTCATTTAATAATTCTTAACTGAGATCACTCATAGGGTTATTTTCAGATCAAGTGGTATCAGAGCTTTAGGTTGCAAGGTTAAACAAGTTTGTGTTGGTTTAGCTGTTGAATGCTCACTAGATCAAATCTCAAATCAGGAGAAGGAGAGTTGGTTGAAACTAATCCTGAAATTGGGAGAGTCTATCCTCAGAAGACAATGCCAGAAGAAGGTTCTGTGGGACCAGACCCTCAATTCATAGAAAGTTTACTAGCCATAAACTCCATAGTAGAAGAAATGTATAGGGACTTTAGAAAGCATACAGATGTAGATTTATCAAGTTCTAAACAAGACAAAGAAGAATATGAGTCACACTTCCATGACCACTCAAAAGGAAAGGGAAAGAGGAAAGCTTTCTCACACCTCCTAATAGCCCTGTGCCTAATAAGAAAGCATCTTTAATCGAGCTAGATGTTAAATTTGATTTGCCTATATATGATGGAGAGCTAAATGTTGAAAAGCTCGACAATTGAATTAGAATTACATTGGTGGTCTACATAGCTACATGAGGCATACCATCCTCATGTTTAATCCCACTAGTATAGATGAGGTCTCTGTACAAGCTACTCATCTAGAAGCTAGAGGAAAGAATGGAAATCCAGAAGTTGTGGGACCATCCCAACCCACTGCAAGCAACAACAAGGAGAAAAGAAAGCAGAAGTGGAAAGCAAGGAAGGCTAACACTACACATAAAAGAAAATCTTCGTGCACTCACTATAAAAAGGATGGGCATGATGATGAGCATTGTTGGATTCTGCATCCAGAGCTGAGACCTAAGAAATTCGAGGGCAAGAAGAAGAAGATTACTGCAACTATTCAGAAAGATTTGGGGTCAAACTCAGGAGATGAAACAACCATTTCAGCCATAGGTATAAAAGGTTGTCTGCTTTAGAGAATGCTGAAATCAAGAAGCAGGTGCAAGAGTTGCTCGAGAAGGGGTTCATCAGGCCTAGCACATCACCATGTGGGCCACCAATCATTTTGGTGAGAAAGAAAGATGGCTCGTCGAGAATGTGCATTGACTACCGAGCACTGAATAAGATAACAATAAAAAATCATTATCCCCTTCCTTGCATAGATGATCTTCTAGATCAACTGAAGGAAGCTATTTATTTCACCAAGCTAGACTTGTATAGTGGATACCATCAGGTCAGAATTGCAGAACAAGATGCATGGAAGACTGCTTTCAAAACAAAGAAGGGATTGTATGAGTGGCTGGTTATGCCTTTTGGCTGAACTAATTCTCCTGCTACTTGCATGAGATTAATGAATGACGTACTCAAACCTTTTCTTGATGATTTTGTTATTGTGTATCTGGATGTCATTCTTATTTTTAGTAAAACGTGGGAATAACACTTAAAGCATGTTAAGCAGACATTAGATGTTTTGAAAAGAGAAAAACTTCATTTTAAACTCTCAAAATGTGAATTTGGCATAACATCTCTAAATTATTTGGGTCATATAGTAGGGGGTGGTGAATTGAAAATAGATCCCTCTAAAGTGGTAGTCATTGTAAACTGACCTAAACCCAAGTCTGCTACAGAAGTGAGAAGCTTTTTAGGAGAAGAACAATATTGGAGGAAGTTCATTTCTAACTTTTCCTCAATTGTAGCTCCCTTACATGCTTTAACAAGATTGAACAAGGTGTTTCAGTGGGGAGGCAAACATCAGAAAGCCTTCAACACCATGAAAGAAAATATTATTACATTACCTGTACTAGCACTGCTTGATCTGCAAAGACCATTTGAGATCCAAACAAATGCTAGTGACTATGCCATGGGAGTAATGTTGACACAGCACGACAAACCCATATGTTATCATTCTGAGACTTTTAATCTTGCAATAGCTAACTATCCAACATATGATAAAGAATTGTATGCATTAGTTCAGAGTGTGAAAAGTGGAAACATTACTTAATGGGAAAGGAGATAGTAACGCATACTGATCATCAACCACTTCAATATCTACACTCCCAATCTAAATTGTAGCAATCAAGACACTACAGAGGGATGGGTTTCCTACAATAGTTTCATTTAGTCATCAGATATAAAAAGGGCATACATAATAAAGTTGCAGACATGTTATCTAGACCCATTATAAATGCATCTACTATAGTTAAGCATAATTTTGTGCTACATGAAAGCTTCATTGAACAATATGCTCAAGATATAGAATTTAAATATGTATATGCAACTTTGAGTCAAGGAAAAAGTCCAGTACAAGAATTGGATTATCATGTGAAGGACTGACTCTTATACCATTATGGGAAACTATGCATTCCACAAACTAAGAGAGTAAAGATAATTAGAGAGGCACACACTTCTTTGATATCAAGTAACTTTGGGGTAAGTAAAACAGTTGCACAACTATAAAGATTTTGTTATTGGCCAAAAATGAATGAGACAGTTTCTAGATATGTAAGAGGGTGTATTATGTGTGCTAAAAGCAAGCCCAACAATAGAAAACTAGGCTTGTACAGTCCATTACCAGTTCCTTCTCACCCTTGGGAGAGTGTTTCCATGGATTTCGTTGGGGGACTACCTAAATCTAGGAAAGGTCATAATTATCTTATGTTGTTGTGGATAGGTTCAGAAAAATGTGTATTTTGATACCTTGTAATAAACAAATTACAGTTGAACAAACTACAAAATTGTTCTTTGAACATGTATGGGTTCATTTTGGATTACCCATTTCTATTATATCTGATCGAGACACTCGATTTGTGGGGAAGTTTTGGTCAAGTCTGAGTGATGGACACCAAACTAAAGAAAAGCATAGTTTTTCATCCACAAACTGATGGCTGACAGAAGTAGTTAGCAAGACAGTGATCTAGTTACTTAGAAGATATTGCAACAAACATCCTAAGCTTTTGGATGAACATTTGTGTTATGTGCAGCATGCTTACAACAAAGCAAAACATTCTTCTACACAGAGATCTCCTTTTGAGACCTGTTTTGGTTTCACACCAAGGTCTCCTTTGGATTTTGTCTTTGGTAAAGATACCACAGTTGATGGACACAGTGATGTGGACAAGGCAACTAGGTTCATTGAATAGATCTGGGAGATCCACCAGGCAGTACATGAACAACTGGAGAAGAGCCAAGCTAAATACAAGGCTAGGCATGACAAGCATCGAATGGAGTATAGTTTCCAAGTTGGTGACCAGGTCTAGCTATATATCAGCAAGGACATGATGCAAGGTGAAGGTAAAAAGATAAATCCTATCAAGTATCGACCCTTCAAAATACCTGAGAAGATTGGTGAAAATGCTTTTCACCTTGATCTACCAGCTTACATGCACATCTACTTAGTCGTAAATGCAGACTGCTTGAGATTATTTGAACCTTCAATGATTGAGGATCCTGAAGAGCAGAGTCAATTGTCTTCTATTGATGACCTGCTACCTGAATATCTTAATGAATTGTAGGAAGACACAGTGTTGGATAGGAAGGTGAGGACAACATGCAAAGGAGATGTTAAGTACCTCAGAATTGGGCTCAAAGGTTCAAAGCCGAGTAGTGCAAAGTGGATTGAGATTGGACAAGTGAGACAACATACCCTCACTTAGTCGATGCTTGAAAAACCAACTTTTGGTGGTGCAAAAGCTTTTTTAGTGGGAAGGTTGTGATCCGAATTGGATCCATGAAGAGTTATCAGAGAACCATGACTGTATCATATCGCGACAAACTTCAAAGAATTAAGAGCAGTGATTAGAAGCACCTCTGAATAGTGGCAGTTGGCAGCTAGCATGGAATGACTAGGACCTCGGTCAAAGCGCACTGACCGAGGCCCGTGGAGACTGCACAAGAGGTGAAGCTAGCCCCTCAAAAGCCTGGATCGGGAAAATGAGGCAGTTTTTGATGCACGATTAGTGCTTAGTGCTAATCGTGCATCACTGGGCAAAACCCCTCAGGTAGGAGAGGCCACGAGTGCTCAGTCGCATGGGAGCCAGGAAAACCATGGGGAAAAGGCTAAAGGCTAAGGAGGGACCCACGCTCCAAAAACTGGTAGTATTTATTGGGGGCACCCTTGGGTGGTAAGCAGATTTGGCAAAAACAGAGCGATTCCACTTAGCACCCAATACGTGGCAAGCGGAGGAGAGAGAAAACTATCGCTCATCACATGCTAATAGTCGAGCAAGTCAACCACGCGAAATGTGCGATTGGCGTCAGATCTGGAGGCCCCAGATCTAATGCCTAAGAACACACCCGATGGGGAGACTGGAATTAACAGGGGATTAAGCCACGACAAAGAGAAGTTTGACGTCCAATTTGACCGCCAAGGTTTCAAATGACTCATTCCATGATGTAACAAAAGAATCGAACTGACGAGGAAAAAAAGCTGGCGCAGTTCGTAGGAGGACAAGTGGCCACTCCCTGTGAGCCTGATGATGACACCGAGACAGGGGATTCCGAGCGAGCTGCAGCAGGGGATCCGATGGAGGGGGAAGGGGAATTGAACAAACATGATATTGACTGGATTTAAAGCCATGAAAAGAGAACAAAGAGGACACTGAGAGGAAGATAGAGAAGAGGAAGACGAAGATTGAGAAGAGAAAAAATAGTGAAGCAAAGAGCAGAAGAGATAGTGAGCTGAGCTAACCTGCAACAAAAGGTAGTATCAAGGAAACCTTGAGAGGTTCTTTCGAGGGCTGAGCACCACATTGGGCTCCCTCCAGTGAAGACCAGAAAGGTTAAGAGCTGGTAAGGAAAAGAGTTTGTCTACTCTAGTGGCTTGGGGAATCCAAGAACCACCCTACCAAGCAATTTTGTTCAGGAGACTTAGATTGAGCTCCTCATTGTAATTCTCTACTTTAAGACACAATAAAAGAAGGCCACCACTGAGAGTTGGACCGGAGATGTAGCCCTGGAGGATAGGGTGAACTCCTTATTAATTTCTTGTGTTCTTGTATTTGCTTACTGTGTTTCTCTGATGTTTTCCATTTCAAGTGTCTGTGTATTTGCAATCTGATCGATCCGTTGCCTAAATAACATAGACACACACCAGCATGAGTCTGTAATACCTTCATTCAATAATTCTTAACTGAGATCACTCATAAGGTGATTTTCAAATCACACACACTCAAATGGTGCTATGTTTCTTCATGGAAGGAACTACATTCGACACCCAATCAGTTAAAAGAATGGGGTATATGAAACCAACTGAAAGAAGCCTTTCAAATTTAGCCTTAATACCAATAGCCTTCCTGGGATGGATAGGACAGAGGCATTGTCAGACTGGTTTGACATCAGGATACATCTTAATTTGATGTACGACTATATTTGGGTCAATAAATAGCATCTCCTCATAGGTCCAAGCAAAGACATCTCAGAACTCACTAAAAAGAGATCGATAAGTCTCAATCTTGGATGGAGAATAAGATGCTCCATTGTGTAGATTTTTTACAACACATGGCTTGATGGAAATTTCAAGAGGTATTGTCTCCTCAATATTTGAAAGGTTCTTTTCTAATTCGACCTCGTGAATGGAAACGAAATTCATGAAAAGAAAGACATAATTGGGAGAGTATACATAACTGAGACTATCCTCAGTGGAACCATGTAAGGGGGAATGATGGTGATGTTCCTCCCACGATGCATCGTTTGACATCATGATTTCCATGATGCTTTTTCCGACAAGGAATACATGTGAGAAAGGATTGGAAGACATACCATAGTCTAGTGATCTATCTACCCAAGTGAATCAAAAGAGGATCCCACACAAGCCGAAAAAATGGCTTCGTAATCTAGCTCAATGGGGCTTAGCGACATTCGGTCACCAAAAAATTGGATGTTAGTTTCATTTGGTGTAGTCCATGGATCGTCTAGGATAGTAGAAGACAATATCATGTTGATATAGGCTACCAAAGATGAGCTTTCGAGAAGGAGAGGAGGAAGGAGTGAAAAGGTATGCACAAGCGAAGAATCATTCAATGATCCAACTTGGACATGCTAATATGACTGTCAAGTTTCCTCGACAAGAGGGACACTTATAGTAACATGTGAATTGGGGACAAAAAAAGTGAGTTGGACTATGGCTATAAGCTCACATTTATGATGTAAGGTGATCATACATAAGTAAGTCGAGATGACAATAACCATGGAATAAACTCATGTACATCCTAATAGAATATTGTAATCAAGAGGTCCGTCAATAACTTCAATCCTAATTCACTTGCAAGGAGTTCAAAATCCCATAATGTTTATATGTTCTCCCATCAAAGGCTTTCAATGTAGGAGGTGACTAAATCAGTTGAGGAGAACCAATCGCCTTCCAGCAAGACATGGACATAATGCAAGTTGAGGCTCCCTCATCCACAATAGAATGATGAATATTCTTACCATGGATGATGACTTGGATTATAAAATCTAACTAAGCTAGAAGTTGAGGGGTATAGTTTTCATGAGAGAAAACAACAAGGTTGTAATTCGATGGATCCACACACCCAATAGCCAAAAGTAAAGCCTTGTTTTGGGAAGGGTAGTTTTGCAACACCTCAAGATTCGACATAGTTGATGGAGACTAAGCTAAGTCTTCAAATGTGTTATAATTTTGAGTGGCTCTTGCACGGCGGTTGAAAGACGACTTATGAATAATGCCCTTTAGAGGCTTAATACTCAATTTGATAGGAATCGACAAAATAGTAGGATCTAATGAGGATGGTACTAAATTGTTAGGTTGATCAATAGCCTGACCATTCAGTAGATTCGCATTACCATAATCCTTTATTCTAACTAGCTACCAAAACATCAGATCTTAGTTTTTGAAGAGGAAAGCATCAAAACTGTGATAGAGAAAGATGGGTCCTGAGCAAGCCTATGAGTCTCTTGATTAGGAAATGGGATTAGGAAACGGGTTGGCCAACACTACAAGAGAAGTGGAGGACTCTAGAATTTGATTCACTTCAGCATGGTGAGGGCAATCACGTGTGAAGTGCTCCTCATTCCAAATCAAGAAAGGATATCAAGGCTTTTGTTTCTCATCAGAAGACTGATTTGTTTGTTTATCTTGCAGAGAGGGATCTTTATTTTTCTTACCTTTTCCTTTCATCTTTCTTCTAGGTTGTTGTTGATACTTTCCTTTATTAGATGAAACAAAATTTATCTCATAAGAAGAAGCCACATGAAGGTGGGATTAAGGGTTTTGAGAAGATGTGGGTGGAGCAATACCAGATGGTTTACTCATCCTCTACATGCTAGTAGAAGTAATAATTCCATTAGTAGCATGAGATTCTTTACCAAGCATAAGAGGAGGAAAAATATTCAAAGGTATTAGAGCATTTGGTATCTTATCGTAGAGCGTGTCGAATTGGGTATACACCAAATTGAAATATTGTGCACAAGAAATTGCTTTCTCTTCAGTCATGACTCCACCTTTGATCACATCTTCTCTTATAGGTGCCAACAGAGTTTTCATGAACCATTCCATGAGCAATTGATCAGGAACATATGTTTTCACCAATCAGCGATGATCCCTGCACTCATGAATGTGATTTGAAATGTGAGTCAAATCTGATTGTTTAAAGTTGGTTAACAGTTTCATTCCAGATTCATATTTGATGGGAAACTGTGAATTTGTGAGGCAGGTTGTGGCTAAGGTACTGAAATCATGGAATGAAGCTATGGGTAACTAAATATACCATTTAGCAACGATACTCATAAGTGTTCTTTGGAAAGGATGAAGTTGAATAAAATAATCGATAAGGGTGTTTGATGAACACCACAGATGAAACATCATGAAATGCGTCGATAAGTATTCTCCCAGATTCCAATTGAATTTGGGCATGTTAGAAGGAAATTTAGTAGGAATAATCGGCCACCAAGGTGAATGATTGATGGGATCATTGGTGAGTTGAGTCAAATCTGGCAACCAAGAGTGGCCACAAAAGGAAACTGTCGATTAAAGTATGGTGGAGGATGACCTGGTGATGAAGGAAGAGCCTATGCAAGAGGCACTTACATTCCTAAATAAGGAGGTTTCTGGTAACAAGGAACCTGGTTAACAAAATAAGGAGGATTATGATAGCTAAAATACAGGTGACCTTGTTGACCAACCCCAGGATAACCATGAATTTGCTGACCTTCAAAAGGCACCCAAGGGATACCCTGATAAGGTTTATATTGTTGTCTGATGGGGATTTGAATTTTCCCATGATAAAGAGGGTTCAACTAATACTGTGTGATGCCATAAATAGTTTGTCCCACTAGAATTTGA
This sequence comes from Pinus taeda, assembly GCA_000404065.3. NCBI lineage: Eukaryota > Viridiplantae > Streptophyta > Pinopsida > Pinales > Pinaceae > Pinus > Pinus taeda. The sequence continues at coordinate 6,856 of APFE030052578.1, read as the reverse complement.
GGAATACCTTATGCAAGCGATTGAGATTATAAAGGAACTTGTAAAGGCTGAGTAAGTGGAACCTCAATGATACCAGATACTGAAGGAACAAGTTGAGATGTAATCATAGCCTGTACATGTTGAGTTACCTGAATTTGAGCTTGTTAAGGTGTAGATTGAGGAATAGGAACTTGAGATGATGGCACTGGTTGGGAAACAAACAATGAACCCAACATCAAACCAAGTTGAATGAGAAAAGTAGGTTGCTAAACACTGGCAACCATCCCAAGATAAGGAGGACTATAATAAGGTTGGTTACCAATATGAGGTATACCAATAATAGGTTTCTCGCTTGCCAAAGTAGGAGGGGATGATGGAGGCAACTTCCTCCTTGTGAAGGTTACCTAACATAAGGATAGTTAGGTTGTTGAAGAAGACCTTGCCCACTAACATAAGGGCCAACTTGTTGTTCAATCATCAGTGTAGGGGGAGGAGAAGGAGAAGGTTTTGAAACACTCATAAGAGTAACATAAGATGGAATTACCGAAATGGATGACATGGTGGATGTCCATAAACTTTAAGGTGCACCAGACATAGGTACCAGATAAGGACTGATAACTTGGTGGGATGGATGGGCCACCATACAGATGTGCCTCTGCTGATGTCGAAAACATAGATGTGGAAGAAACATTTGAAGTCTCAACCATAGTGGTAGATGCAAGTTGTGAAGCCATATCCCTTCTAGTCATGGTCAATAATCCCAATGAGGATTACTGCATGGAATTCGTGAGTAATTCAAATGAACCAAGTAAAGCAGTTTCTTTAGGAGGTGGAGGAGGAAGAAGAGGATGGCTTGGATAAAGGAAAAGTCCCTCCGAATGAGTAAAAGGATGAGGCTCTTCTTGTGGGATCTCCTTGATACTCACAAGTCTACGTGGAAGCAATTCACCATCGGGGTTGACATATATAGTAGGCAGATCTATTTGAGACAACAGAAGAGACAATGAAATACTTGAAGTAACAGGTAAATATGAGTGAGTCTCCTCAGGTTCAATGACCTCAAGAAATAAATTTTCTAAATCAGGAAGGTCAAATTATATGACCTTAGGGAACAAAGTCTGAGGTAATTCAGTATCGGTTGTGTCAGTTTCACCGGAAAAAGTAGATGTAAGCTTGGGTTCGGTACTAAAGGGGACGAATGATTCTAGTTGATTAGATTGAAGAGGAGGAGCATAAGTGGTTCCCGAGTTTCCCAATTTGGTAGTTTACCTTATTTTATGCTTTTGACGACAACCAGGAATAGCCTCTCGTGGAAGAGGGGGCTTATTTTTCATTCTATATGAATGACGGAGTGGGGGATCTTGTTGTTCCATGTTGGATAGTAAATTTTATTAACACAAAAGAAATAAATAACAAAGAGGGTAATATAGGCATAAAGGATTTCAAAGCATCCGTAAACTGCAATATACACCATGGTGAACCAAGGATTTAACATACGATAACAAGTCTCCCTGAATGTTGTGTTCATTGTATCACAGTTTACAAGGCAGCAAACTCAGCTACCTATGGATGGATAGAAAATTATTGGGGACTCCCAAAATATACACGATGATATGTAGGAGTGCAGTTTGTAGTAGCGTTCTCTAATGTGTAACCATTCAATGACAACGTTTCCATATAATTTATGCGCATGGAGTGCCACCAATATACCTAAAGGTACGTGGAGTATGTTCCTATACACTCAGATGTGTGGAACGAGATTTCACCCTCTGGATGCAATGCTAGAAAAAAATGACAAGTCCTATATTTAACGATACCAGAACACATCTCTAAAATAGACCTCTATGTGTTTTTTTTATTGTTACAAATCATCCTTAGGTTGATTCAATAAGTTTTAAGTTGATCCTAAATTAAGTTTCATTCTTATGGCTCACCGTGAATTCACCTGAATCCCCTAAAATGAAAATCTAGGATGAGGGAATGGAATATTTCTCTTCAATGAAAATCTAGCTAAGGAAGGGAAGAGACAAATAATATGCATCGTAGAAAATGTTGTAAACAAGATTCTCAACGCAATTCCCTTTTCATGCAACCGTTCCTAAATCAATATAGATGCAAAAAACCTAAATGCCAATGCCATATTTTTTCTTTTCGCCACATTTAATTTTCAAAATGAGGAAAGCTAAGGTGAAAAATTTTAATAACTAATTAAAATGCACATTTTAGAATAAGGACTAGAACAACAATTCATCCAAGTGATCAATGATCAAACAAAACAAGTTTGTAAGTGACCTAATGATAAAAAAAGAGAAAAATTGAAACCAATTACTACCAAGAGTAATAGAAAAAAAGAAAACCCAATGGAGGCTCCAAAGATACCATAAGATACTCAAGACTCAGGAAAGGTCAATTGGAAGTAGGTTGATCAAATCAACGCTGAGTAAACAAGGAAAAAATTGTGCAAGAAAAAGGGTCAACGTAGGTGTAGAAGAGGCAACAGTGCTCTACAATGCAGGCATAGGGAGGGCCTAGGTGAGGTGCAATGCAGGCATAGAGAAGGCCTAGGTGAGGTGCAATGCTCTATCAGCATACCAGAGGTGTGTTGCACTTGGGAAAGAGGATCTCGACAGAAAAATTGAAAACAAGAATCAATGCAATCACTTCCTAGGTATATTTTTGTTTGGCTAAAGAACTAAAGATATATGATAGAGGTGAATCAAACAAAATGGACAAAGAAACGACCAAGGGAATACCCCATTCCTTAGTATGGTCACCAATTTGTTATTCAATATTTATGACTATGGACAGAAATATCTCCCCTAGGTTTGGTGGCTAACCTTGAACAACAAAATGACAAAAGGCCCAATGTTTTCCTTAAAGTAAATAGATGAGGGGAAGAAACCTACTTTGAATCTGTCATATGTTTCACTCCTTCTTTGGCTTAAATTCTCTAATACTAGCTCCAACTGCCAAAATTAGAACCTGCACAACAAGACAACGCAACCTAAGAAACTACGAGATCTATGTAGCATGATCTATCTACTTTATTGAACAGATCAACATGGTATCGAAATACATTAAATAGTGACATCACATACAGGAAAACAAAAGAAATCTTTGTATTGATATAAATGGAGTGAGTTACAACCATAAATAGGTGTCGATCTTATAGAAATGTTGTTCTAAGTTGTTGACTTGTCCTTCCATTGTCACAAAGTGCACCTCTAATCAACCTAAATGCATGAAAGGAATAAATCTCAGAACATCAACATATGTGTAGAATCACTCTCCAAAATCCAACCCCTTTCATATGGAAGGTTGTACATATATAGAGGAGAGAGCTAATATGGGAGTTCTTATCCTTCTACCAATCTTATGATTGAAATCCACTCCTGATGGGAGGATGAGATCTAAGGATAAAGGATGGATATCCAAGGTAGGATAGGATATTATTCAAGTGTTTTATATGAGGTAAATGGTTACAACAGATCCTGGAAGCTTCTGGAAATGAAGGCTTCGAGATTCTCTCCTTTTCTTAGATTTCTAGAACCAACGCAGGTGCAAAGAAGTCAACCTATAGGTGATAAATGCATGCCATAGTGGAGCAACTTGTAGATGAATGTTTTCCACCAGAGGCCAGGGTGGGTTGGTCCTAAAAATGGCTCAGATGAAGTAGTTAATGGTAGAAACCGTGGGGAATGACAGAGCCATGCATATGGATTTATGCAATGACAATGTAAAGGGGGAATATGATGTTGGTTGATCCCATTAGGAGGATGATTGATCAGGTGTGAAAAAATAACCTATAACAATTTGTTCTTAGTAAGAATAATGGCTATTCTAACTTTCGAGGCTCTGAAGTTTAATGCTCCCTCTATCTTGTTTTCATATTTCGTAGGAAAAGCCATAGATGCAAATCTCCAAGAAGGAATTCAATAAAATGATGTCTATGGTTTTTGCAAGGGTGATCACAATCTTCCTTCCTTCCTTCAAAAAATCTCTAATTCCATGTTCATTTCCTATGTGTAATAGAGATTAGCACAATATTTCTAAAAATATGATAATTACTTTTGATGTATATCTTCAGTTTAAATTATCCCAATATATCATTCAACAATTATACATCAAAAAGTCAACCATAAATAATATTAGAACAATAGAGATCATAATGCACAAAAGAAGACAAGATTTACCTTGGGAAAACCCACCAAGGAGAAAAACTTAACAACCTTTTCAATAGATCAATTATTTTGGTTCAACGAGAGACACACCTAGATTTATGGTCAAATCTAGTCTTCCCCTCTAAGTCAAGCCTCCAAATCTGATCCAACAATTTTTCTCTACCTGTACTACCCAAAATTTTGGCCCTCCTATAATTGAAATTTACCCCAGAATTGTTAGCCCTTACAACTACCTAGAATTTCACCCCCCATGCAATAGAATTCCAAGAAAAATTGCAAGCAAAGAGAGAAGAGAGATTCAATTTGTCCTTTTATATATCATATTCTTATTTCATGTCCTTCACTTACCTGCCCTAAAATTGTCTTTTGTGAGAGAATGTGAATGCCGAGTGGAGGAGGTCAAATTTCCTTTATATAGTAGTATGTCTTGGTTGAATGTGTGTGTCTCTAGTTAGGGACAACTTGACTTGGAGGGAAGTTGACTTGACAACTTTTGGAGCTGAAAATTACATTTCAAAAATTCAAATTTTCTTCTTTAAAAATTTGCAATGGGACTTTCACTCAAAATCAAATTTCTTTTGATTGTAGCATTTAAAACATGATTTACAATGATAAAAATAAATACATCAAGTGGCCAAATATACATTATGAATATCGACCATAGTTACAAGTTCAACATCCCTCTCAAATATGGAGGCTCTTATTGAATGAGTTGATTCGATATTGGAAAAATGACATAAGACTCATTGTTTCAATCAATATTTGAAAATTATTGATCTGTATTAGTAGATGAATTTTTTACTAGGGTGCACTCTCTTATACTGTGACAAGCTTCACACAAATATTCTCCATTCCCTTGAACATTTTCATCAACATATGAGGGACTTATATCGAAGGATGAAGTGAATTTAATAACATCTTAGCATACCCTCATTAACAAGAAAAAGAACCGAGGATATTAAAGAGACCTTGTAGGTCGTAGTCTTAAAATTAAATCCTTATATCTAGTTTCATCATGTATATGTTTTATATTTCCTTGCTATCAAAAATTTCCCATAAAGTTGCTTAGGCTAGTCTCTAAGTTTTGGTATGTTTAATTTTGTTTCTCCTAGTACTTAGTTACCTCTCTCCTCCCTAAAAAGTGTAAATTTTTGGACCTAATCAAATCTCCTTAATGAAAATTATCCTAGATATTATTTCGAACTTATCTTGTAAATGTTCAATTTTTAACAGCATATGAATTCACCTTTAAAAAATTAAATATATATATAGATATTTTCTTTTTAATTACTAAATTATAAAGGCAATGGCTTACTTCAAACACCATTTACTTCAAAATGGTATTTCTAAATATTAATGGATTATTGGGCTTATATAACCCTATAATAGTTTTTTTTTGGGGGGACTACTGGACATACTAAAAGTCATTTAAAATAAATGGGTTTGTTATATATATTTATTTATGTGTATTTGTTTTTATAAGTTGATTTCTTTATTTTTTTAATGGAATAATCGTATTGTGATTAGTGTTTAATTGTAATTGTAAGGAGGATTTATTTTCGATTGTTTATGAAAATAGGTTCATTCATTATTATCTTTTAAATGAATTATACTAGTGAAAATGTTTTGTTGGTGGTTTCTAAATGGGTATATTTTCACAATTACTACATATTTCTAGTTTTGGGTTATTAAACCAATTCTTTATGTGATAAGAAATTGTTAAATAATGATAAATATTTTAAGTCTTACTCTAGAACTAAAAAATAATTTCATACTAGATAGTATTTCTAAAAAATTCAATATCCCTTATGCTCATCATTGAAACTACTTTTAAGAAGTCATATAGTTTCTAAGAACATCTGAGTATAGCCACATGAAACTAGTACTAGCCCAAATTAAAATTTAACCTTTTATTTCTTCAAATTAATTTATAAATTTATAGTAATTTTATATTTAAAATAACTATTTATAAATAAATTTTGAAAAAAATAAAAAATAATCTTCTCACTTAAACAATTTAATATATCAGTAACCATATAAATAAAATCAAGTATACATATAAACTTTGTTTATATAAAATCATCCTCATATCATAAATTTTGGAAAAATAATACAATATTTTAATAAATAGAAAATATAATCAATAGAAATTACATATTTATCTCTCAACTCTTAACTTTCAATGTAGCCGTTATTGAGGGACCAATGACTAGGTTTTTACCATCACCCCTCAACGGATCGTCATAGGTGATCAAGTCCATCATCTAGTATCATGGAAATTCATAATCTCAAAGAAAAAGTGTCTCACGCTTTTCAATCCAAGCCACTAGGAATTGATAATCATTAGTATTCCTTCGTACAACTCTACTAGTATCACCATGCCTAGGTCAATCAACAAACATGCTCTTTATTCCTGTAATCACTTAATGAATTAATATGTACATTTCATCATTCAAATGAATAAATAAATGTAATTACAATTTAAATAATGTTTGTTACTCAATTAAGATTTTGACATCTCATCATGAACCTCTACCTCAATCTGTTCATATAATTTCGTGTCACACTAAGAAAGTTATTAATAGTCAATATAAATCCATCTTAAGTACAAATATAGAATTAGTCCAAGAGGATTAGATCTCTTTGTGTGTAAACCTGTTTTAGAGAGCAAAATTTGAATATATACATACATATAT
>APFE030052577.1:0-40915 GCA_000404065.3 Pinus taeda | reverse complement strand
CAAAATTTTTAATTACATTTTTTTGTCATTTGCTTTATGTGATAATTGAATTATTTTATCTATGATTTACATTTTCCACATTAGAATGTTAATATATATCTTTTTATACTGGAAGCAGAAAATATATATACATATCTCTCTATATATAAAGAGATTATATGATATGGATATATATTTTCTTCTCCGCAGTATAAAGAACCCTGCATTAACATTTTAACGTGGAAAATGTAAATCATAAATAAAATAATTCAATTATTACTTAAAGCAAGTGACAAAAAAAATGTAATTAAAAAATTTGGTATAGTGAAAACATTTTGTGAGTGTGTTGCTCAAGACCAATATAGATGAATCTTAACTCTAGATCTATCCAGGTGCTCAAGTTTTGCACTTAAAAAGAGGTTTGTATATGAATCTATGGTGGTATATTAGCAATTGAATATATTGTCATAATAATGAAAGAAAATTATTATTATTATTATTATTATTTTGTAAAATAATAATTATATGTAATTGAAAAATGATAATCTAAACTTCCTTTCCAAAAAATATATTTTTAGTTTTCACACAGTTTAACTAAATGGGTTTTTGAGCCAAAATAACATTTTTATTGGTAATATCAAATTTAATTATATTTTCTATATTTTTGTTAAATTTTCCATCTAATCTATATATTAAATTTATAAATAAGTTTTAATTCTTTAATAAAATATCTAAAATTCAAAAATATTTTGAAAAAAATATAAAATTAAACAATTACCTTAGTTCATAACCATGAAATTGCTAAATATTTTTAGAATTAAGTTTCACTCTCATGAAATCAATCTAAAATCAAATAAATCTATAATAAAGCCAAATATCCATCTATATCTTATAAAGTTAACCTAACTTATATGCATAAAATTTCCAAATATTTTTGGAATAAAGTTTAATTTTAATGAAATTAATCTAAAATCAAATATCTATATAAAAACAAGCATCCATCCATGTCTCATGATGTTAATCTAAGTTATGTCCATGAAATTTCTAGAAATTTATGGAATTTAAGTCGGGAAGAATCCAAACACTATTCGATTTCACTTTACCCAACCTTCACTTTTTTACACTCTTCTTACCCACCCCCAACTTACAGCCTAGGAAGGGAAGGGTTTCCATAGATATAGAGAGAGGGAGGAGGACCTTTTCAACGGACTTCCAGACGCCATTGCACAGGCTCACACTTGCTATTATTTTGTATGAAGTTGGGTCTATTTTCCACCGTACCATACCCTTTACCTTGACAATATACCATTTAAAGGGACCCTTTTCTACCAGACCCTTGACTTACTGTAACGAAGTGCTGCCTTACCCAACAACAAACACTTGCCTTCAGCCATCAATGTTGACTGTGACCAGGATGACCCATGTTTCCCATTAAGATCAGGAAACTCATCTACAACGCGCCTTTAAAAGGCTCTGTATTTGCGGAGGGGGCCTCTGGTTCAGTAAGCAAAACGTGTTGGCAATATGGCATCCTCCTCTGAATCAATCACTGATCTGCCCCTCATTGATTTTGCACTCCTTCCCTGGAATTCTGTAGGAGATGGCGATCAGCTGCAGCAGGTGGAAAGTCAGCGGGAACTTGAGAAGCTGAGAGAGGCGTGCCAGGAAATCGGTTTCTTCCGTGCGATCAACCTTGGATTCGACTCAACCCTAATGCAAACAGTGGACTCCCTTGCCCGAGACATGTTCACGCTGCCCGCTGATGTGAAAGAAAGAGCCGCGTCACCAATTTTTTATTCTGGTTATTCCTTGCCCGACGATTCCATGCGCGAGAGCATGTTCTTCCCGGACGACCATTCAGTGGATGACATCTCTTCTAAGCTTTGGCCCCAGGGAAACCAAATATTCTGGTTCGTTATTTTTTACCATCATCAAATCATGGTTAATGCTGTAAATTTATTTCAATTTGGGAGAAAAGAACAAAAAAATAAAATTGAAATGTATGGCCCTTTTTTTGCTTATGTATTTTGATGTAAAGTGATGCGCACAAGTATTTAGATTTTAAGAATATTTTAGAATGTAAAAACAAGAGTAAGATTATTTTTGCAAATTTATGTTAAAATTCTAGAAACCCTAGTTGATAATAAGATTTCATCAGCAATATCAAAAAATGATGATGATGGTGGTTACCAAACTTTGGTCTATCTGACTTAAAGAAAACAAATTATTTAGTTTGATTTAAGATTTTATTCCTATGCAAAGCTCAGTATTGCAACAAAGATTATGAAACTTAGATCTAATGTGGTTGTGCTCGGGTTAATCTAAGAGGAAGTGATTTTCATCCTCCATGTTCATATTCTCACACAGATCGCAGATTCTTTCCATCCATAGTGTTTTAGGAACTGTCCAACTACCCGTTTCACTATGGAACTCATGAGAGTTCATTCTAATCTTGACTATATTAATTTTTTTTTTTAAGCTAGTTAAAACAGAGAGATACTTTTAATCTTCTACAGTAAGATTAATGAAATTCATCACATTTTCTGAACATGCAATAGAAATAAGAATAATATAATTTTTTTTTCATTCTCATGTGTTGCAGCGAGAAGATGCACGAATACAAGTCCAAGATGATGGATCTGTCACATGAGATCCTGAAACTCATACTTCACAGTATGGGACTGGACGTGAGTAAGCACTATCCATCCCCTTCATTCGAAAAGACTCAGGGTTGGATGCGAATGAATTTCTATCTCAACAGAAACGCATGTGATGAGCATGAGGCTGAGCAGTTCTTCTCCAAAGCTCACACAGACATCAGCTGCCTTACTGTTCTCTACCAAGATGATGTTGGCGGCCTTCAGGTCCGAACAAAAGAAGGACAATGGATCACTAGTGAGCCCTTGCCTGGATCGTTTGTTGTTATCATTGGTGACTGCTTTCAGGTAATTGGTTGGGTCAGGACTAAAGTTTTTAGATGTGAGTTTTTTTTCTAAGTTATGTATAAATAAATAAAAAAAATTGTATTTTTAGAGATTTGATTCTTCATGATATTAAAATAAATCTAAATTATTTAATTTCCGCCATTAAATTTACCCTGTAAACTATTTTAATTTACACGTAGTAATGGTGGCAGTTGTGGAGCAATGGAAGATACCGCAGCGCAGAGCACCGCGTGCTGCATGGAGGGTCGGAAAAGAGCATGTTGTCCGTAGTGTTCCTGCTGGATTTTATGGACAAATTTGAGATTATTTGCCCTGAAGACCTCATCGATGAGAAACATCCTCAAATGTACAGAGCCGTTATTTTCGAAGATCTGAAGGCTTACTACAAGCAAGTTGGACCATCCTTGGGTGGACCTCCTGCTTTCTTTCTCTTAGAGACAAACTCGGAGAAGGGGAATTCAGTGGAAATTCCTGATTGTGCTTGACTTTGATTCAGAGGGTTTTCAGCGTTTGGAGAGACGTGAACATCTGGATATAGATAGATGAGTACGATTTAGAGGGTTTCCAGTGTTTGGAGAGACGTGAACATCTAGATATAGATATATTAGTGCAATTTAGAGGGTTTCCAGTGTTTGGAGAGACGTGAACATTTGGATATAGATAGATATAGATATATGAGTGAGTACCTCTAAGACAATTATGGTAGCATCTAAATTTTTAAGAGACAATTATGATTACATGAAAATTGAAATTATTATTATTATTATTATTTATTATTATTAGTTTATAAATGTAAATATTATTTGTATTATTTTTAAAGTGTAGTATTAAGTGACAATATCTTCTTTATTATTGGGTTTGTTAGAATGTTCTCACTTTCCAAATAGAGATATGATTCCTCTCTCTTGGTAGATCTTCGAGTTTTTTAGAAAAGCATTAATAAAATGTTTTAACTATAAGAAATTTCTTATTTTCATTCATTTTATATTTATTTATTATTCATTTATTAATATTAAAATGTTAATACATGTCACTTCATACATTGCAATAATTTATTTATGGACGACACTATTCTTTTTTTAAATATTAGATGTCAACTAAAGTATATTAAGTAATTCTCATGAGTTTGGAAGTGAAATGAGCTTTGGTGTGTTCCCAAAACACCTTAGGGTGAAAGAAACTATCACCTTTGTGATACTAAGAACGTTGAAGATGAAAAACCCTCTCTTATATTGCGTAACTTTTACTCACATCTTATCTCATTTCCATAAAATTTGCCATACCAAGCTTCTTTATGCTAAACCAACAACACTATAGTGATCTAGCAATGCTTTTTTCCCTTATTTTGAGCATAGAAATAAAATTTTAAAGAGTCTCAATTATTCTCCTATCTTTAGGTCAAAGAGGCTATATATATATTTTATATTATTAATATTTTTTTATTATTATCATATCCATTTTAAGGTCAAGATCAAGCCAGATACCAGACACCAAATTGGTGTATAAGACCCCTTGTTTATGGGACAAGGGACCCAACTTGGCCATACATACGCTACCCAACTCTGGTTTTGAGCATGTGACCTCTTAGGAAAAAACACATGCTCTTAACCATTAGGCCCACTCAAGTTGTATGGAGAGTGAAAATATAAGAAACTTTAATGGAAATTACCTTATTTTTCTATATCTAAAGTTGATTTAAAATTATGTTATTTAATATGGACATTCAAATATTTTATTTATTTCCTATACTTTTTTTTTGTTATTACTATATTTCTGTTTTGGATGACATTATATGTGAAAGAAACATAAAATGAATTACACATAATAAAATAAAAATAGTATTATTTTTACACATGATTATATCAAATAGTGAAGGAATTATGTATCTCCCTCATAAAAAGTAAATTATTTTTTTTTCATCTCAATTACTTTATCTCTTTATATAAAGTTGATGTTCAATATAGAAATTCCAATATTTTATTTATAGCTAACACTGATATTTTCAGTTATTATTATTTTTTAATTATAAATATTTTTTAATTTATTTAATTGATGTTACACAATATTTTTCCTATCTATGTTCTTTATATCCTTTTTCAACATCATATCCATGTCCTTTTATCTTTTCAGCATAAAGATGTCTACAAATATAAAATATTTTTAATTATAATTAAAAAATTAAAAAATCAAATTTTGTCATAATATTTGTAATATATATGATATTATTATATCAATACTATAATATTAAATTTCATGTTATAAATATTTCTAAAATATTAAATATTACATTAAAATTTAATTTTTATATTATTTATTATCGTAAGAATAAATTTCATTATGCAATTTCTCTTGAATTAAAAATAAATCCAAAATATTAAATATAATTTAGAAACAAATAATAAAATTAAGACAATTATTATTAAAAAAATAAAAAATTAATTAATGAGAATAAAAAAGATTAGTGTTTTCCCTATACGAATACTTTTTTAATAAATATAATAATATTATATATTAGCAGTGGAATATACTGTGCAATTAATAGAAAATAAAATATTTTTAGTTGGTACAAATTTTATGTGTTTTTATTACACAATAACATTTTTATTAGTAACATTAAATTTGGTTATATTTTCTAAGTTTTTAAAATTTGTGATATAAACCATCTATATTAAGTTGAGAAATAATTTATAATTTTGTGTCTAAAGTTTAAAGATATTTTTAAACAAAAATTAAATTAAACATGGAAAATAATTTTTAATTTTATATCTATATTTCAAAACAAAAATTAAATTAAATATTTAACTTAGTTCATATTCATGAAATTTCTAAATATTTTTAAAATTAAGTTCAACTCTCATGAAATCAATCTAAAATCAATTATCCATATAAATCCAACTATTCAATCAATTTCCATGTCCATGAAATTTCTAAATATTTTTGGAATTAAATTCAACTCTAATGAAATCAACCTAAAATCAAATATCTATATAAAGTAAAGTATCCATCAATGTCTCCTAATGTTATGCGAACAGTGGACACCCTTGCCCGAAATATGTTTACGCTACCAGCCGATGTAAAAGAAACAGCCGCTTCACCAAATTTTTATTTTGGTTGTTGCTGGCCCAACATGGGTCCTAAAAAATAAAAACTGAAATGTAATTTTGTATTTATTTACTTAGGATTTGAAGTGAATAATTATATGAGAATTTCCAATTAGATGAATAGATGAAGGTGAGCTAATAGATTGAAAAAACTGAAATGTAAAAGACCTTGTATTTAGGAAATGAGGTAAATAGATAGATGAGAAATTATGTTGATTATTAATTTTGTTATTCAATTAATATGGAGTAAAGTTAATAGTTACCATTTTTTTTGTTTCATTTTATAAGTAGATCAATCTATAAACAATTTTGTTTTCATGTATTTCGATAGTGTGTAAATTTGCAATTTGTTTTTATTGTATATGGGTATTTAAATACAAATTTTTAAAGAAGAGAGGGAAGAAATTTATCTTTATTAGTCAAGGAAAAAGAAAAATTAGGACCAGAAGGAACAATCGTTCTATTTCTATCTTGGGAGTGCTGAGATGTTAATTAAGGGGTATTTTATTTGGTATATGTTCTTGGTTAAAAATTATAGGTCAAGGTTATTTTTATTTAGATTGTTGTTTTTAAAAATCTTTTAGAATTTAATGAAGAGTGAGGTCAAAATTGATCTCATTTTTAGATTTTGAAATATAATTTGTCATCAAATTATTGTTATATCCAAAACATCCCTAAAATTTGTGATCAATTTAGATTCAACAATGTCATAGAATCCAAAACAGACTTCCTGAAATTAAAATTCTATGACATGAGAAGAAGAAAAAGGCAGCCTGGTAAAGAGTATATTAGAAATTTATCATATTTTCAAAACATTTAGAATCTTTGATCCTTACTAGTCTCTACCAAGATGGCATTGGTGGCCTTCATGTCCGAACAAAGGTAGCACAATGAATCACTAGTGATACCTTGTCTCAATCGTTTGTTTTTATCATTGGAGACCCCTTTTAGGTGACTGGTTCGACCTCCTCCTAAATAATTATATGTCTAGCAATTTTATTTTATGATGCCACATTATTGAAATCAGTCTAGAATCATCTTAATCTTGGATCTATTAAGTTTGGAGAAGGATCAAATCTCTAGAGATGCAAAATCAAATTCAAGTTTTGCACTCAACACAAAGGTTTACACTTCAAGAGATTTGGTCCCTCTCCGCATTTGATAGATTCGAGATTAAGATAGGTCTAGACCATTTAATTTACAAGTGGTGATGGTGGAAGATGTGGAACAATGGAAGATACACTTAAATAAAGCACCATAACAAAAATTTGATAAAACGGACAAGAGATTTCATTCATCCAAACCAATGCCCAAAACTGACTGCACAATAAATGACCAAGTTTCCTTGTAAAGGAAAATAACATGTACTCAACCTCAACTATAACAGACTCATCTACTTAATACTACACACAATTAATTTAACATACTATAGAATATTCAAGACTCTAGTTCTACACAATCTAGAGCAATCAGGACATGAATTCTACGTAATCCAGAATGTTATGTTTCTCCATTAACTCCAATTCTCCCCCTTAATCAAGAAATGAATTATTTAACACACCTAACTTGTCTCTACATAAAAAAACACTTATATTTTCCCAAAGGCTTAGTAAACATGTATGCTACATTATAATTTGTATTACAATAGATCAAATTAATTTCCTTTGATATTATCTTTCCTCGTACAGAATGATGTTGCGTCTCAATGTTCTTTGATCTTGCATGATAGACTAGGTTGTTTAGCAATTTGATAGAGCTTTGGTTGTCACATTTGATAACTATTGGTCCTTCCTATTTTTCTCTCATGTCTTCAAGAATTCCTCTTAGCCAAATTGCTTCACAAGTTGAATTGCATGGGGCCTTATACTCTTCTTTAGTGGAAGATGAAAAAACATATGGTTGTTTCTTGTTGCTCCATGACACAATACTATATCCAATATTGAATGTATAACCAGAGGTGGATTTCCTATCATCTGGATCTCCTGCCCAATTAGAATCTGAATAACCTATCAACTCAACATTCAAATCATTAGTATATTCAATACCAATTTTTTTAGTCTCCAAGTATTGAGGACTCTCTTTGCTTCTTTCTAGTGACTTTCATGTGGATTTTCCATGAATTCAATAAGTATGTTAACTGAATATGCAATATTTGGTCTTCTTGTAGTTAAATAATTCAAACTTCCCACCAATTGTCTATACAACGTGTCATCTACTTCTTTTGTTTTATCATCACTATTAAGTTTAACATTTTATTCGAGTGGTGTAGGCATTGTTTTACATCCATTCATATTGAATCTCTTGATTAATTCATGTGTGTATTTTCTTTGTGTGACAAAGATTCTACCATTATCTCTCCAAACTTCAAGGCCTAAACAATAATGCAACTCTCCAAGATCCTTCATTTCAAATTCCACAGACAAATTGCTTTTTATATTTTCAATTACCTTAGCAACACTTCCTGTTATGATAAGATTATCAACATATACAAATTCAAAACAATATGTCCTTTCTCATCCCTCTTGATATAGATTTGGATCTGCTTTGCTTTGAATGAAACCCTATTAAGAGAATAATTTATCAATCTTCACATACAAAGAGGTGGGTGTCTGTTTGAGTCCATATAATGATTTCTTTAATATGCAAACAAGATGCTCTTCTCCATGTTTAACAAAACCTTCTAGTTGAACAAGATATACTTCTTTTTTCAATTCTCCATCCAGGAATTTTTATTTGACATCTAATTGATTTAGCTTCCAGTTATGCTTAGTTGCCAATGCAATCATCATTATAATGGTTTTCATTTTAGGTATAGGTGCAAAAATTTCTTCATAATTTATTCCTTCTATTTGTGAATAACCCTTTGCTCAAGTCTAGCTTTATATTTATCAATAGTTCCATCAGCATTAAATATAGTTGTGAACAACCATTTTGATCCTATGGGAATTTTATCTTTAGGTAATTCTATTCATTTCCATGTACCATTTTTTAATAATAGAATCATATTCTTCCTTCATCGCATTTCTCCATTCTGCATGTTCATTAACTTCTTTAAAGTTCAAAGGCTCTAGTACATTCATCACTTTAGTCATCAAGGCATAGTCTTTATACCATACTAGTGGTTGAATTTGGCATGAGGACCTTCTTGGTTGTTCATTTCTTTTATCCTTTCTTCTGCTTTGTGGTGGTTCTATTCCTCCTCTAGGTGTGCTCTCACTGCTTGAGATGTGCACATCACTAGATTCTTCCTCTTGGTTCTTCTCTTTTTTATCATCAACATTTTCTATAACATCGTCACAATCATGAGGAATATTCCATCCATCATAATTGTCCTCCTTATGGCCTTCATTTACATGTTCATGAAACAAAATATCTTTGCTTGAAAAATCTTTATGAGTAGAAGGATCAAACATCGTATATGCTTTATGATCAGAACAATAACCAATGAAAATACACTTGATAACTTCGACATCAAGTTTTCTCCTATCTTCTTTTGGAACACGAGCAAATCCTTTACTTCCAAATATTCTTAGATGACTTACTGTCGGTTTATAACCATAAAGAGATTCAAATGTAGTCTTATTATTTATACTTTTTGTGGGACTTCTATTTTTTTTAAAAACAACAGTACCAACAACTTCTGCCCAAAAAGCATTGATAAGTTTTTTACCTTTCATCATGCTCCTTGCACAGTCTACTAAGGTTCTATTCTTCCTTTCAAATACTTTGTTTTGTTGAGGAGTATGTGGCACAATGTACTGTTGTACAATTCCATGGGCTTTGCAGTATTTGACAAATTCTCCTAATGTATATTCTCATCCATGATCATATCGCAGGATCTTGATGTATTTTCTTGTTTGCTTCTCAACCAAGTTTTTAAAATCTTTGAAATATTCAAACATGCCACTTTTCTTTCTCATGAAATAAACCCAAGTATATATTGTGAAATCAACAACAAATATTAAGAAATAATATGCTCCTCTTAATGATCTCGTTTGCATAGGCCCACACACATCTGTATGCACAAGTTCAAGAATGTCTTTTTTTCTTCTATCTGTATGAGTAGGGAAATCTTCCCTATGCATCTTCCCTGAAGCACACCCTTCACATGTCGAATATGCATTCTTTAACAATGGAAGTCCCTCTACTATACTTTGTTTTGTAGTAGCAACAATTCAAGATAATTAAGATGACCATACCTTTGATGCCAAAGAGCTTATGTTGTCATGGTGGTGGATGTCAATGCATGATGACTTTTGCTAGTCACATCAAGGTTGTATAAGCCTCCCATTCACTCTCCTCTTGCTATTATGTTGTAGTTATCCTGCGATCCTAGACAACATAATGTGACTTAAAAAATTCAATGTTGAGATTCTAATCTGCAATAGTCGACACAGATATTAGATTTCTTCTTGATTCTAAGAACATACAACACATTTTGTATTTGTCTTACATCGTCATTTGGTAAGGTTACACATACATCACCATAACCTTTGATTTCATGAGATCGATTATCTCCTAAATAGATGCGACTATCATTATTATTTTCATGATAGGTGTCAAACCATTCCTTTTTGCATGGCATATGAATTGAAGCACCAGATTCAACAAACCATAGATTATCATTATCAGATTCCATTGATAAAGCAATTTTTGAAATGAATAATTTGATATTATTGAAGTTTTCACTAATTGAGGCTTCTTGATCAACAAATTTGCTTGCATGTCTTTTATGGTTTTACTCATCCATTTTAATCTTTATGACAATCTTTAGCAAAGTGTCCAGGTTTACCACAGTAGAAGCATACATCCTTACTCTTCATATAGGTATTTGTCCTTGGGAGTGTTGTGCCCTGATGTGGTTTTGTGTATGACTTTCCTCCTTTGTTCTTGTCCCATGACTTTCCTCTGTATGATTGCTTTCCTTTTGTCACCAATGCCAAATCTAAACTTTGAGATTTTCCATTGATATTCTTCCTTCTCTCTTCTTCTTGTAAGAGAATACCTATTAATTTATCATCGGTAGGAGCTTTTTCCCTAGCTGAAATTCCAGCGATAAGTATATGATAATCATCTAACATCCCATTCAATGTAATTGTCGCTAGATCACTGCTTGAAATATTTTCACCAATAGCACCAAACTTATCATAAATTTCTTTGATTCTAGAAAAAAATTACTAACATTTTTGTTTACCTCCATCTTAATTGAGAAAAGCTTCTTCTTTAAAACTAATACTCTATTACTATTGGGAGTTTCATACAACTTTTTTAAGAGTTTCCGAAGTTTTTTGACATGTAGCACAATCCCTTATATGTCGAATAATATTGTTTTTTACATACATTCGCAATAGTACCTTGGCCGTAGTTTCTCTGCGCTCCCAATCTTGAACTAGAGTTGATGGTGTTGCTGATTTGGTTAGTTTCTCTGCGCTCCCAATCTTGAACTAGAGTTGATGGTGTTGCTGGTTTGGTTAGTTTCTCTGCGCTCCCAATCTTGAACTAGAGTTGATGGTGTTGCTGGTTTGGTTTCATCTGATGTTATAATTGGAATCAATTCATATCATCTGCAACTTAAATTTCCAATTTGTATAATTTTATCCACTCGGTTACATAAGAATCAACAAATAAATTTGACATTTAAAAAAATTCCAAATATCTTATAATTCACTAATTACAAAAAAAATTATAAAAATCATTTTCACCAAAACTTACCTCTCAAATAATAAATTACCACTTAACCCACCTTTAAAACCAACTGCACATTACTCTCAATACCACTCAAATATTTCTACCAAAATACTTTTTCATCCCGAAACAAAACTTAACCCAACCCTCCATTTATTTCAAATAAAACCAAATCACTTTCCACATTTTTTCTTTAAATAGGGAAATATAAAAAAATAATCTTTTTAATCAATTATGCCACCATAAATGTAATCTCCTTATAATAAATTTTATACCACTCAATAAAAGTTATAACTTTATACCACACTCAATAAAAGAATAATGTAAAAACTTGATAAAGGGAAATATCAAATAGATATATTGGGCCAAGTTTTTTTTTCAAGTACGACTTTGACCTCCGAGCAAAAAAACACAATTACTTCCAAAAAGAAATGTTTTTAACTTAGAAAAAGTATGGTTACATAGGATTTGTATGAGACATAATTATGGTTACATAGAAATTGTTTTTAACTTAGAACAATTATTTTTAAATAAATAGATTTTAGAAATTTATTTTAATTATATAATATAAAGTTAAGTTTCTTCATGTTTATTATGAATTGTTGTTTATTATCGATTAACACTATTTAATATCATTCTGCATAATTATAATCCTCAATTATTGCAATTAAAAAAAACTATATTTAAACTTTATATATTAAGAATAGATCATGATAATAAACTTTATCTTTAAAGATATGTTAGAAGAGATATAATGATACGACTAATTTAAAAGATTATAAATCAAAGGGAAATACCTTTACAAGAAAGAAATACAATTATATAATTAATTTAGAAATTATAAAGCAAGGGATATACCTTTACGAGATTTAATCGTGATAACAGACTTTGTGTGAAAAGGAGCGAAAGAGGAAATATAAAAATATTATTAAAATGTAAATATTATAAATTTACATCACTTAATTTTATTTTTTTTAATATTAGATGTCAACTAAAGTATATTAAGTAATTCTCATGAGTTTAAAAATGAAATGAGCTCTGGTGTATTGCAAAAACACTTTAGGGTGAAAGAAATTATCACCTTTGTGATACTAAGAAGATTGAAGATGAAAAACCCTCTTTTATATTGCGTAACTTTTACTCACATCTTATCTCATTTCCATAACATTTGCCATACCAAGCTTCTTTACTTGCTAAACCAACAAAACTATAGTGATCTAGCAAGGCTTTTTTCCCTTCATTTTGAGCATAATATTAGATGTCAACTAAAGTATATTAAGTAATTCTCATGAGTTTAGAAGTGAAATGAGCTCTGGTGTATTGCAAAAACACCTTAGGGTGAAAGAAACTATCACCTTTGTGATACTAAGAAGATTGAAGATGAAAAACCCTCTCTTATATTGCCTAACTTTTACTCACATCTTATCTCATTTCCATAACATTTGCCATACCAACCTTCTTTACTTGCTAAACCAACAAAACTATAGTGATCTAGCAATGCTTTTTTCCCTTCATTTTGAGCATAGAAATAAAATTTTAAAGAGTCTCAATTAATCTCCTATCTTTAGGTCAAATAGGCTATCTATATATATATATATATAGACCAAGCCAAATGCTAGACACCAAATTGGTGTATAAGACCCCTTGTTTGTGGGACAAGGGACCCACTTTGGGCATACATACCCTACCCAACTTTGGTTTTGAGCATGTGACCTCTTAGGAAAAAACACATGCTCTTAACCAATAGGCCCACTCAAGTTGTATGGAGAGTGAAAATATATGAAACTTTAATGGAAATTACCTTACTTTTCTATATATAAAGTTGATTTAAAATTATGTTATTTAATATGGACATTCAAATATTTTATTTATTTCCTATACTAATTTTTTGTTATTAATATATTTCTGTTTTGGATCACATTATATGTGAAAGAAACATAAAATGAACTACACATAATAAAATAAAAATAGTGTTATTTTTACACATGATTATATCAAATAGTGAAGGAAATATGTATCTCCGTCATAAAAAGTAAATTAATTTTTTTTTCATTTCAATTACTTTATCTCTTTATATAAAGTTGATGTTCAATATGGAAATTGAAATATTTTATCTATCACTGACATTGATTTTTTTAGTTATTATTATTTTTGAATTTTTTAATATAAATATTATTTAATTATTTTTAATGTGATGTACGTGGACAATTTCTTTCATATCCATTTTCCTTTATGTCCTTTTCAACATTCTATCCATGTCCTTATATCCTCAGCACAAGTTATCTAAAATATTAAAATATTTATAATAATTTAATAAATAAAAAAACAAATTTTGTCATAATTATTTGTAGATATATATGATATATTATATCAAATTATAATATTAATTTTTCATTATTGTTATAATATTTCTAAATATTAATAAACATTAAAATTTAATTTTTTTATTATTTATTAATCGTAAGAAATAAATTTCATAATGCAATTTCTCTTGAATTAAATAAGTCAAAAATATAAAATAAATTAGAAACAAAAATAATAATTAAAGACATTCAATTTATAAAATTTAAAAATAATTAATGAGAATAAAAAATCAAGTGTTTTTCCTATACGAAACTTTTTTTAAATATAATAATATTATATATTAGCAGTGGAATATACTGTGCAATTAATAGAAAATAAAATATTTTTAGTTGGTACAAATTTTATGTGTTTTTATTACACAATAACATTTTTATTAGTAACATTAAATTTGGTTATATTTTCTAAGTTTTTAAAATTTGTGATATAAACCATCTATATTAAGTTGAGAAATAATTTATAATTTTGTGTCTAAAGTTTAAAGATATTTTTAAACAAAAATTAAATTAAACATGGAAAATAATTTTTAATTTTATATCTATATTTCAAAACAAAAATTAAATTAAATATTTAACTTAGTTCATATTCATGAAATTTCTAAATATTTTTAAAATTAAGTTCAACTCTCATGAAATCAATCTAAAATCAATTATCCATATAAATCCAACTATTCAATCAATTTCCATGTCCATGAAATTTCTAAATATTTTTGGAATTAAATTCAACTCTAATGAAATCAACCTAAAATCAAATATCTATATAAAGTAAAGTATCCATCAATGTCTCCTAATGTTATGCGAACAGTGGACACCCTTGCCCGAAATATGTTTACGCTACCAGCCGATGTAAAAGAAACAGCCGCTTCACCAAATTTTTATTTTGGTTGTTGCTGGCCCAACATGGGTCCTAAAAAATAAAAACTGAAATGTAATTTTGTATTTATTTACTTAGGATTTGAAGTGAATAATTATATGAGAATTTCCAATTAGATGAATAGATGAAGGTGAGCTAATAGATTGAAAAAACTGAAATGTAAAAGACCTTGTATTTAGGAAATGAGGTAAATAGATAGATGAGAAATTATGTTGATTATTAATTTTGTTATTCAATTAATATGGAGTAAAGTTAATAGTTACCATTTTTTTTGTTTCATTTTATAAGTAGATCAATCTATAAACAATTTTGTTTTCATGTATTTCGATAGTGTGTAAATTTGCAATTTGTTTTTATTGTATATGGGTATTTAAATACAAATTTTTAAAGAAGAGAGGGAAGAAATTTATCTTTATTAGTCAAGGAAAAAGAAAAATTAGGACCAGAAGGAACAATCGTTCTATTTCTATCTTGGGAGTGCTGAGATGTTAATTAAGGGGTATTTTATTTGGTATATGTTCTTGGTTAAAAATTATAGGTCAAGGTTATTTTTATTTAGATTGTTGTTTTTAAAAATCTTTTAGAATTTAATGAAGAGTGAGGTCAAAATTGATCTCATTTTTAGATTTTGAAATATAATTTGTCATCAAATTATAGTTATATCCAAAACATCCCTAAAATTTGTGATCAATTTAGATTCAACAATGTCATAGAATCCAAAACAGACTTCCTGAAATTAAAATTCTATGACATGAGAAGAAGAAAAAGGCAGCCTGGTAAAGAGTATATTAGAAATTTATCATATTTTCAAAACATTTAGAATCTTTGATCCTTACTAGTCTCTACCAAGATGGCATTGGTGGCCTTCATGTCCGAACAAAGGTAGCACAATGAATCACTAGTGATACCTTGTCTCAATCATTTGCTTTTATCATTGGAGACCCCTTTTAGGTGACTGGTTCGACCTCCTCCTAAATAATTATATGTCTAGCAATTTTATTTTATGATGCCACATTATTGAAATCAGTCTAGAATCATCTTAATCTTGGATCTATTAAGTTTGGAGAAGGATCAAATCTCTAGAGATGCAAAATCAAATTCAAGTTTTGCACTCAACACAAAGGTTTACACTTCAAGAGATTTGGTCCCTCTCCGCATTTGATAGATTCGAGATTAAGATAGGTCTAGACCATTTAATTTACAAGTGGTGATGGTGGAAGATGTGGAACAATGGAAGATACACTTAAATAAAGCACCATAACAAAAATTTGATAAAACGGACAAGAGATTTCATTCATCCAAACCAATGCCCAAAACTGACTGCACAATAAATGACCAAGTTTCCTTGTAAAGGAAAATAACATGTACTCAACCTCAACTATAACAGACTCATCTACTTAATACTATACACAATTAATTTAACATACTATAGAATATTCAAGACTCTAGTTCTACACAATCTAGAGCAATCAGGACATGAATTCTACGTAATCCAGAATGTTATGTTTCTCCATTAACTCCAATTCTCCCCCTTAATCAAGAAATGAATTATTTAACACACCTAACTTGTCTCTATATAAAAAAACACTTATATTTTCCCAAAGGCTTAGTAAACAAGTATGCTACATTATAATTTGTATTACAATAGATCAAATTAATTTCCTTTGATATTATCTTTCCTCGTACAGAATGATGTTGCGTCTCAATGTTCTTTGATCTTGCATGATAGACTAGGTTGTTTAGCAATTTGATAGAGCTTTGGTTGTCACATTTGATAACTATTGGTCCTTCCTATTTTTCTCTCATGTCTTCAAGAATTCCTCTTAGCCAAATTGCTTCACAAGTTGAATTGCATGGGGCCTTATACTCTTCTTTAGTGGAAGATGAAAAAACATATGGTTGTTTCTTGTTGCTCCATGACACAATACTATATCCAATATTGAATGTATAACCAGAGGTGGATTTCCTATCATCTGGATCTCCTGCCCAATTAGAATCTGAATAACCTATCAACTCAACATTCAAATCATTAGTATATTCAATACCAATTTTTTTAGTCTCCAAGTATTGAGGACTCTCTTTGCTTCTTTCTAGTGACTTTCATGTGGATTTTGCATGAATTCAATAAGTATGTTAACTGAATATGCAATATTTGGTCTTCTTGTAGTTAAATAATTCAAACTTCCCACCAATTGTCTATACAACGTGTCATCTACTTCTTTTGTTTTATCATCACTATTAAGTTTAACATTTTATTCGAGTGGTGTAGGCATTGTTTTACATCCATTCATATTGAGTCTCTTGATTAATTCATGTGTGTATTTTCTTTGTGTGAAAAAGATTCTACCATTATCTCTCCAAACTTCAAGGCCTAAACAATAATGCAACTCTCCAAGATCCTTCATTTCAAATTCCATAGACAAATTGCTTTTTATATTTTCAATTACCTTAGCAACACTTCCTGTTATGATAAGATTATCAACATATACAAAAATCAAAACAATATGTCCTTTTTCATCCCTCTTGATATAGATTTGGATCTGCTTTGCTTTGAATGAAACCCTATTAAGAGAAGAATTTATCAATCTTCACATACAAAGAGGTGGGTGTCTGTTTGAGTCCATATAATGATTTCTTTAATATGCAAACAAGATGCTCTTCTCCATGTTTAACAAAACCTTCTAGTTGAACAAGATATACTTCTTTTTTCAATTCTCCATCCAGGAATTTTTATTTGACATCTAATTGATTTAGCTTCCAGTTATGCTTAGTTGCCAATGCAATCATCATTATAATGGTTTTCATTTTAGGTATAGGTGCAAAAATTTCTTCATAATTTATTCCTTCTATTTGTGAATAACCCTTTGCTCAAGTCTAGCTTTATATTTATCAATAGTTCCATCAGCATTAAATATAGTTGTGAACAACCATTTTGATCCTATGGGAATTTTATCTTTAGGTAATTCTATTCATTTCCATGTACCATTTTTTAATAATAGAATCATATTCTTCCTTCATCGCATTTCTCCATTCTGCATGTTCATTAACTTCTTTAAAGTTCAAAGGCTCTAGTACATTCATCACTTTAGTCATCAAGGCATAGTCTTTATACCATACTAGTGGTTGAATTTGGCATGAGGACCTTCTTGGTTGTTCATTTCTTTTATCCTTTCTTCTGCTTTGTGGTGGTTCTATTCCTCCTCTAGGTGTGCTCTCACTACTTGAGATGTGCACATCACTAGATTCTTCCTCTTGGTTCTTCTCTTTTTTATCATCAACATTTTCTATAACATCGTCACAATCATGAGGAATATTCCATCCATCATAATTGTCCTCCTTATGGCCTTCATTTACATGTTCATGAAACAAAATATCTTTGCTTGAAAAATCTTTATGAGTAGAAGGATCAAACATCGTATATGCTTTATGATCAGAACAATAACCAATGAAAATACACTTGATAACTTCGACATCAAGTTTTCTCCTATCTTCTTTTGGAACACGAGCAAATCCTTTACTTCCAAATATTCTTAGATGACTTACTGTCGGTTTATAACCATAAAGAGATTCAAATGTAGTCTTATTATTTATACTTTTTGTGGGACTTCTATTTTTTTTAAAAACAACAGTACCAACAACTTCTGCCCAAAAAGCATTGATAAGTTTTTTACCTTTCATCATGCTCCTTGCACAGTCTACTAAGGTTCTATTCTTCCTTTCAAATACTTTGTTTTGTTGAGGAGTATGTGGCACAATGTACTGTTGTACAATTCCATGGGCTTTGCAGTATTTGACAAATTCTCCTAATGTATATTCTCATCCATGATCATATCGCAGGATCTTGATGTATTTTCTTGTTTGCTTCTCAACCAAGTTTTTAAAATCTTTGAAATATTCAAACATGCCACTTTTCTTTCTCATGAAATAAACCCAAGTATATATTGTGAAATCAACAACAAATATTAAGAAATAATATGCTCCTCTTAATGATCTCGTTTGCATAGGCCCACACACATCTGTATGCACAAGTTCAAGAATGTCTTTTTTTCTTCTATCTGTATGAGTAGGGAAATCTTCCCTATGCATCTTCCCTGAAGCACACCCTTCACATGTCGAATATGCATTCTTTAACAATGGAAGTCCCTCTACTATACTTTGTTTTGTAGTAGCAACAATTCAAGATAATTAAGATGACCATACCTTTGATGCCAAAGAGCTTATGTTGTCATGGTGGTGGATGTCAATGCATGATGACTTTTGCTAGTCACATCAAGGTTGTATAAGCCTCCCATTCACTCTCCTCTTGCTATTATGTTGTAGTTATCCTGCGATCCTAGACAACATAATGTGACTTAAAAAATTCAATGTTGAGATTCTAATCTGCAATAGTCGACACAGATATTAGATTTCTTCTTGATTCTAAGAACATACAACACATTTTGTATTTGTCTTACATCGTCATTTGGTAAGGTTACACATACATCACCATAACCTTTGATTTCATGAGATCGATTATCTCCTAAATAGATGCGACTATCATTATTATTTTCATGATAGGTGTCAAACCATTCCTTTTTGCATGGCATATGAATTGAAGCACCAGATTCAACAAACCATAGATTATCATTATCAGATTCCATTGATAAAGCAATTTTTGAAATGAATAATTTGATATTATTGAAGTTTTCACTAATTGAGGCTTCTTGATCAACAAATTTGCTTGCATGTCTTTTATGGTTTTACTCATCCATTTTAATCTTTATGACAATCTTTAGCAAAGTGTCCAGGTTTACCACAATAGAAGCATACATCCTGACTCTTCATATAGGTATTTGTCCTTGGGAGTGTTGTGCCCTGATGTGGTTTTGTGTATGACTTTCCTCCTTTGTTCTTGTCCCATGACTTTCCTCTGTATGATTGCTTTCCTTTTGTCACCAATGCCAAATCTAAACTTTGAGATTTTCCATTGATATTCTTCCTTCTCTCTTCTTCTTGTAAGAGAATACCTATTAATTTATCATCGGTAGGAGCTTTTTCCCTAGCTGAAATTCCAGCGATAAGTATATGATAATCATCTAACATCCCATTCAATGTAATTGTCGCTAGATCACTGCTTGAAATATTTTCACCAATAGCACCAAACTTATCATAAATTTCTTTGATTCTAGAAAAAAATTACTAACATTTTTGTTTACCTCCATCTTAATTGAGAAAAGCTTCTTCTTTAAAACTAATACTCTATTACTATTGGGAGTTTCATACAACTTTTTTAAGAGTTTCCGAAGTTTTTTGACATGTAGCACAATCCCTTATATGTCGAATAATATTGTTTTTTACATACATTCGCAATAGTACCTTGGCCGTAGTTTCTCTGCGCTCCCAATCTTGAACTAGAGTTGATGGTGTTGCTGATTTGGTTAGTTTCTCTGCGCTCCCAATCTTGAACTAGAGTTGATGGTGTTGCTGGTTTGGTTTCATCTGATGTTATAATTGGAATCAATTCATATCATCTGCAACTTAAATTTCCAATTTGTATAATTTTATCCACTCGGTTACATAAGAATCAACAAATAAATTTGACATTTAAAAAAATTCCAAATATCTTATAATTCACTAATTACAAAAAAACTTATAAAAATCATTTTCACCAAAACTTACCTCTCAAATAATAAATTACCACTTAACCCACCTTTAAAACCAACTGCACATTACTCTCAATACCACTCAAATATTTCTACCAAAATACTTTTTCATCCCGAAACAAAACTTAACCCAACCCTCCATTTATTTCAAATAAAACCAAATCACTTTCCACATTTTTTCTTTAAATAGGGAAATATAAAAAAATAATCTTTTTAATCAATTATGCCACCATAAATGTAATCTCCTTATAATAAATTTTATACCACTCAATAAAAGTTATAACTTTATACCACACTCAATAAAAGAATAATGTAAAAACTTGATAAAGGGAAATATCAAATAGATATATTGGGCCAAGTTTTTTTTTCAAGTACGACTTTGACCTCCGAGCAAAAAAACACAATTACTTCCAAAAAGAAATGTTTTTAACTTAGAAAAAGTATGGTTACATAGGATTTGTATGAGACATAATTATGGTTACATAGAAATTGTTTTTAACTTAGAACAATTATTTTTAAATAAATAGATTTTAGAAATTTATTTTAATTATATAATATAAAGTTAAGTTTCTTCATGTTTATTATGAATGGTTGTTTATTATCGATTAACACTATTTAATATCATTCTGCATAATTATAATCCTCAATTATTGCAATTAAAAAAAACTATATTTAAACTTTATATATTAAGAATAGATCATGATAATAAACTTTATCTTTAAAGATATGTTAGAAGAGATATAATGATACGACTAATTTAAAAGATTATAAATCAAAGGGAAATACCTTTACAAGAAAGAAATACAATTATATAATTAATTTAGAAATTATAAAGCAAGGGATATACCTTTACGAGATTTAATCGTGATAACAGACTTTGTGTGAAAAGGAGCGAAAGAGGAAATATAAAAATATTATTAAAATGTAAATATTATAAATTTACATCACTTAATTTTATTTTTTTTAATATTAGATGTCAACTAAAGTATATTAAGTAATTCTCATGAGTTTAAAAATGAAATGAGCTCTGGTGTATTGCAAAAACACTTTAGGGTGAAAGAAATTATCACCTTTGTGATACTAAGAAGATTGAAGATGAAAAACCCTATTTTATATTGCGTAACTTTTACTCACATCTTATCTCATTTCCATAACATTTGCCATACCAAGCTTCTTTACTTGCTAAACCAACAAAACTATAGTGATCTAGCAAGGCTTTTTTCCCTTCATTTTGAGCATAATATTAGATGTCAACTAAAGTATATTAAGTAATTCTCATGAGTTTAGAAGTGAAATGAGCTCTAGTGTATTGCAAAAACACCTTAGGGTGAAAGAAACTATCACCTTTGTGATACTAAGAAGATTGAAGATGAAAAACCCTCTCTTATATTGCCTAACTTTTACTCACATCTTATCTCATTTCCATAACATTTGCCATACCAACCTTCTTTACTTGCTAAACCAACAAAACTATAGTGATCTAGCAATGCTTTTTTCCCTTCATTTTGAGCATAGAAATAAAATTTTAAAGAGTCTCAATTAATCTCCTATCTTTAGGTCAAATAGGCTATCTATATATATATATATATAGACCAAGCCAAATGCTAGACACCAAATTGGTGTATAAGACCCCTTGTTTGTGGGACAAGGGACCCACTTTGGGCATACATACCCTACCCAACTTTGGTTTTGAGCATGTGACCTCTTAGGAAAAAACACATGCTCTTAACCAATAGGCCCACTCAAGTTGTATGGAGAGTGAAAATATATGAAACTTTAATGGAAATTACCTTACTTTTCTATATATAAAGTTGATTTAAAATTATGTTATTTAATATGGACATTCAAATATTTTATTTATTTCCTATACTAATTTTTTGTTATTAATATATTTCTGTTTTGGATCACATTATATGTGAAAGAAACATAAAATGAACTACACATAATAAAATAAAAATAGTGTTATTTTTACACATGATTATATCAAATAGTGAAGGAAATATGTATCTCCGTCATAAAAAGTAAATTAATTTTTTTTTCATTTCAATTACTTTATCTCTTTATATAAAGTTGATGTTCAATATGGAAATTGAAATATTTTATCTATCACTGACATTGATTTTTTTAGTTATTATTATTTTTGAATTTTTTAATATAAATATTATTTAATTATTTTTAATGTGAATGTTACGTGACAATATTTCTTTCATATCCATGTCCTTTATGTCCTTTTCAACATTCATATCCATGTCCTTTATATCCTTTTCAGCACAAGATATCTACAAATATTAAAATATTTATAATAATAATAATAAATAAAAAAACAAATTTTGTCATAAATTATTTGTATATGTATGATATATTATATCAAAATTT
This sequence comes from Pinus taeda, assembly GCA_000404065.3. Classification (NCBI taxonomy): domain Eukaryota; kingdom Viridiplantae; phylum Streptophyta; class Pinopsida; order Pinales; family Pinaceae; genus Pinus; species Pinus taeda. Next base: position 17,953 of record APFE030052577.1, on the reverse strand, counting down.
AATATTAATTTTCATATTGTTATAAATATTCTTAAAATATTAGATAATACATTAAATTTAATTTTTATATTATTTTATTAATCGTAAGAAAATAAATTTTCATAATGCAATTCTCTTGAATTAAAATAAATCAAAAATATAAAAATAAAATTAAAAACAAAATAATAAAATTAAAGACAATAAAAATTATAAAAATAAATAAATAAATAAATAAAATAATTAATGGAAGAATAAAAAAATCAAGTGTTTTTCCCTATACGAATACTTTTTTTAATAAATATAATAATATTATATATTAGCAGTGGAATATACTGTGCAATTAATAGAAAATAAAATATTTTTAGTTGGTACAAATTTTATGTGTTTTTATTACACAATAACATTTTTATTAGTAACATTAAATTTGGTTATATTTTCTAAGTTTTTAAAATTTGTGATATAAACCATCTATATTAAGTTGAGAAATAATTTATAATTTTGTGTCTCAAGTTTAAAGATATTTTTAAACAAAAATTAAATTAAACATGGAAAATAATTTTTAATTTTATATCTATATTTCAAAACAAAAATTAAATTAAATATTTAACTTAGTTCATATTCATAAAATTTCTAAATATTTTTAAAATTAAGTTCAACTCTCATGAAATAAATCTAAAATCAATTATCCATATAAATCCATCTATTCAATCAATTTCCATGTCCATGAAATTTCTAAATATTTTTTGGAATTAAATTCAAACTCTAATGAAATCAACCTAAAATCAAATATCTATATAAAGTAAAGTATCCATCAATGTCTCCTAATGTTATGCGAACAGTGGACACCCTTGCCCAAAATATGTTTACGCTACCAGCCGATGTAAAAGAAACAGCCGCTTCACCAAATTTTTATTTTGGTTGTTGCTGGCCCAACATGGGTCCTAAAAAATAAAAACTGAAATGTAAATTTGTATTTATTTACTTAGGATTTGAAGTGAATAATTATATGAGAATTTGCAATTAGATGAATAGATGAAGGTGAGCTAATAGATTGAAAAAACTGAAATGTAAAAGACCTTGTATTTAGGAAACGAGGTAAATAGATAGATGAGAAATTATGTTGATTATTAATTTTGTTATTCAATTAATATGTTGTAAAGTTAATAGTTATTTTTTTGTTTCATTTTATAAGTACATCATTCTATAAACAATTTTTTTTCATGTATGTCGATAGTTTGTAAATTTGCAATTTGTTTTTATTGTATATGGGTATTTAAATACAAATTTTTAAAGAAGAGATGGAAGGAATTTATCTTTATTAATCAAGGAAAAAGAAAAATTAGGACGAGAAGGAACAATCGTTCTATTTCTATCTTGGGAGTGTTGAGATGTTAATTAAGGGGTATTTTATTTGGTATATGTTCTTGGTTAAAAATTATAGTTCAAGGTTATTTTTATTTAGATTGTTGTTTTTAAAAATCTTTTAGAATTTAATGAAGAGTGAGGTCAAAAACTTATCTCATTTTTAGACTTTGAAATATAATATGTTATCAAATTATATTTACATCCAAAATATCCCTAAAATTTGTGATCAGTTTAGATTCAACAATGTCATAGAATCCAAAATAGACTTCCTGAAATTAAAATTCTATGACATGAGAAGAAGAAAAAGGCAAGGTCGTAAAGAATATATTAGAAATTTATCAGAGTTTCAAAATATTTAGAATCTTTGATCCTTACAATTCTCTACTAAGATGACATTAGTGGCCTTCCCGTCCAAACAAAGGTAGCACAATGAATCACTAATGATACCTTGTCTCAATCATTTGTTTTTATCATTGGAGACCGCTTTTAGGTGACTCGTTCGACCTCCTCCTAAATAATTATATGTCTAGAAATTTTATTTTATGGTGCCACATTATTGCAATCAGCCTAGAATCATCTTAATCTTGGATCTATTAAGTTTGGAGAAGGATCAAATCTCTAGAGATGCAAAATCAAATTCAAGTTTTGCACTCAACACAAAGGTTTACACTTCAAGAGATTTGGTCCCTCTCCGCACTTGATAGATTCGAGATTAAGATAGGTCTAGACCATTTAATTTACAAGTGGTGATGGTGGAAGATGTGGAACAATGGAAGATACACTTAAATAAAGAACCATAACAAAAATTTGATAAAACGGACAAGAGATTTCATTCATCCAAACCAATGCCCAAAACTGACTGCACAATAAATGACCAAGTTTCCTTGTAAAGGAAAATAACATGTACTCAACCTCAACTATAACAGACTCATCTACTTAATACTACACACAATTAATTTAACATACTATAGAATATTCAAGACTCTAGTTCTACACAATCTAGAGCAATCAGGACATGAATTCTACGTAATCCAGAATGTTATGTTTCTCCATTAACTCCAATTCTCCCCCTTAATCAAGAAATGAATTATTTAACACACCTAACTTGTCTCTACATAAAAAAACACTTATATTTTCCCAAAGGCTTAGTAAACATGTATGCTACATTATAATTTGTATTACAATAGATCAAATTAATTTCCTTTGATATTATCTTTCCTCGTACAGAATGATGTTGCGTCTCAATGTTCTTTGATCTTGCATGATAGACTAGGTTGTTTACCAATTTGATAGAGCTTTGGTTGTCACATTTGATAACTATTGGTCCTTCCTATTTTTCTCTCATGTCTTCAAGAATTCCTCTTAGCCAAATTGCTTCACAAGTTGAATTGCATGGGGCCTTATACTCTTCTTTAGTGGAAGATGAAAAAACATATGGTTGTTTCTTGTTGCTCCATGACACAATACTATATCCAATATTGAATGTATAACCAGAGGTGGATTTCCTATCATCTGGATCTCCTGCCCAATTAGAATCTGAATAACCTATCAACTCAACATTCAAATCATTAGTATATTCAATACCAATTTTTTTAGTCTCCAAGTATTGAGGACTCTCTTTGCTTCTTTCTAGTGACTTTCATGTGGATTTTCCATGAATTCAATAAGTATGTTAACTGAATATGCAATATTGGGTCTTCTTGTAGTTAAATAATTCAAACTTCCCACCAATTGTCTATACAACGTGTCATCTACTTCTTTTGTTTTATCATCACTATTAAGTTTAACATTTTATTCGAGTGGTGTAGGCATTGTTTTACATCCATTCATATTGAATCTCTTGATTAATTCATGTGTGTATTTTCGTTGTGTGACAAAGATTCTACCATTATCTCTCCAAACTTCAAGACCTAAAAAATAATGAAACTCTCCAAGATCCTTCATTTCAAATTCCACAGACAAATTGCTTTTTATATTTTCAATTACCTTAGCAACACTTCCTGTTATGATAAGATTATAAACATATACAAAAATCAAAACAATATGTCCTTTTTCATCCCTCTTGATATAGATTTGGATCTCCTTTGCTTTGAATGAAACCCTATTAAGAGAAGAATTTATCAATCTTCACATACAAAGAGGTGGGTGTCTGTTTGAGTCCATATAATGATTTCTTTAATCTATAAACAAGATGCTCTTCTCCATGTTTAACAAAACCTTTTAGTTGAACAAGATATACTTCTTTCTTCAATTCTCCATCCATGAATTTTTATTTGACATCTAATTGATTTAGCTTCCAGTTATGCTTAGTTGCTAATGCAATCATCATTATAATGGTGTTCATTTTAGGTACAGGTGCAAAAATTTCTTCGTAATTTATTCCTTCTATTTGTGAATAACCCTTTGCTCAAGTCTAGCTTTATATTTATCAATAGTTCCATCAGCATTAAATATAGTTTTGAACAACCATTTTGATCCTATGGGAACTTTATCTTTAGGTAATTCTATTAATTTCCATGTACCATTTTTTTATAATAGAATCATATTCTTCCTTCATCGCATTTCTCCATTCTACATGTTCATTAACTTCTTTAAAGTTCAAAGGCTCTAGTACATTCATCACTTTAGTCATCAAGGCATAGTCTTTATACCTTACTAGTGGTTGAATTTGGCGTGAGGGCCTTCTTGGTTTTTCATTTCTTTTATCCTTTATTCTGCTTTGTGGTGGTTCTATTCCTCCTCTAGGTGTGCTCTCACTGCTTGAGATGTGCATATCACTAGATTCTTCCTCTTGGTTCTTCTCTTTTTTATCATCAACATTTTCAATAACATCATCACAATCATGAGGAATATGCCATGCATCATAATTGTCCTCCTTATGGCCTTCATTTACATGTTCATGAAACAAAATATCTTTGCTTGAAAAATCTTTATGAGTAGAAGGATCAAACATCATATATGCTTTATGATTAGAACAATAACCAATGAAAATACACTTGATAGCTTCGGCATCAAGTTTTCTCCTATCTTCTTTTGGAACACGAGCAAATTCTTTACTTCCAAATATTCTTAGATGACTTACTGTCGGTTTATAACCATAAAGAGATTCAAATGTAGTCTTATTATTTATACTTTTTGTGGGACTTCTATTTTTTAAATAAACAACAGTACCAACAACTTCTGCCCAAAAAGAATTGATAAGGTTTTTACCTTTCATCATGCTCCTTGCACAGTCTACTAAGGTTCTATTCTTCCTTTCAACTACTTTGTTTTGTTGAGGAGTATGTGGCACAATGTATTGTTGTACAATTCCATGGGCTTTGCAGTATTTGACAAATTCTCCTAATGTATACTCTCATCCTTGATCATATCGCAGGATCTTGATGTATTTTCTTGTTTTCTTCTCAACCAAGTTTTTAAAATCTTTGAAATATTCAAACATGCCACTTTTCTTTCTCATGAAATAAACCCAAGTATATATTGTGAAATCAACAACAAATAATAAGAAATAATATGCTCCTCTTAATGATCTAGTTTGCATAGGCCCACACACGTGTATGCACAAATTCAAGAATATCTCTTTTTCTTCTATCTGTATGAGTAGGGAAATCTTCCCTATGCATCTTCCCTAAAGCACACCCTTCACATGTTGAATGTGCATTCTTTAACAATGGAAGTCCCTCTACTATTCTTTGTTTTGTAGTAGCAACAATTCATGATAATTAAGATGACCGTACCTTTGATGCCAAAGAGCTTATGTTGTCATGGTTGTGGATGTCAATGCATGATGAATTTTGCTAGTCACATCAAGGTTGTATAAGCCTCCCATTCACTCTCCTCTTGCTATTATGTTGTATTTATCCTATTATCCTAGACAACATAATGTGACTTAAAAAATTCAACTTTGAGATTCTGATCTGCAATAGTTGACACATATATTAGATTCTTCTTGATTCTAGGAACATACAACACATTTTGTATTTGTCTTACATTGTCATTTGGTAAGGTTACACATACATCACCATAACCTTTGATTTCATGAGATCGATTATCTCCTAAATAGATGTGACTATCATTATTATTTTCATGATAGGTGTCAAACATTCCTTTTTGCACGGCATATGAATTGAAGCACCAAATTCAATAAATCGTAGATTATCATTATCAGTTTCTGTTGATAAAGCAGTTTCTAAAATGAATATTTTGATATTATTGAAGTTTTCACTAATTGAGGCTTCTTGATCAACAAATTTTCTTGTATGTCTTTTATGATTTTACCCATCCATTTTAATCTTTATGAAAATCTTTAACAAAGTGTCCAGGTTTACTACAGTAGAAGCATACATCCTTACTCTTTATATAGGTATTTGTCATTGGGAGTGTTGTGCCCTTATGTGGTTTTGTGTATGACTTTCCTCCTTTGTTCTTGGCCCATGACTTTCCTCTGTATGATTGCTTTCCTTTTGTCACCAATGCCAAATCTGAACTTTGAGTTTTGTCATTGATATTCTTCCTTCTCTCTTCTTCTTCTAAGAGAATACCTATTAATTTATCAACGGTAGGAGCTTTTTCCCTAGCTGAAATTCCAGTGATAAGTATATGATAATCATCTAACATCCCATTCAATGTACTTGTCACTAGATCACTGCTCGAAATATTTTCACCAATAGCACCAAACTTATCATAAATTTCTTTGATTCTAGAAAAATATTACTAATAGTTTTGTTTACGTCCATCTTAATTGAGAAAAGCTTCTTCTTTAAAAATAATACTCTATTACTATTGAGAGTTTCATACAACTTTTTAAGAGTTTCCCAAGTTTTTTGACATGTAGCACAATCCCTTATATGTCGAATAATATTGTTTTTTACAAACATTCACAATAGTACCTTGGCCTTAGTTTCTCTGCGCTCCCAATCTTGAACTAGAGTTGATGGTGTTGCTAGTTTGATTTCATCTGATGTTACAGTTGACATCGATTCATATCATCTGCAACTTAAATTTCCAATTTATATAATTTTCTCCATCTAACATTGTGCACTCAGTTACATAAAAATCAACAAATAAATTTTCCATTTAAAAAAAATTCCAAATATCTTATAATTCATCCACTACAAAAAAAACTTATAAAATCATTTTCACCACAACTTACCTCTCAAATAATAACTTACCACTTAACCCAACTTTAAAACCCACTACACATTACTCTCAATACCATTCAAATATTTCTACCAAAATACTTTTTCATCCCTAAACAAAACTTAACCCAAACCTCCATTTATTTCAAATAAAACCAAATCACTTTCCACATTTTTTCTTTAAATAGGGAAATATACAAAATTAAACTTTTTAATCAATTATGCCACCATAAATGTAATCTCCTTATAATAAACTTTATACCACACTCAATAAAAGAATAATGTAAAAACTTGATAAAGGGAAATATCAAATAGATATGACTAATAAACTTTATGTTTAAAAAGGTGTTAGAAGAAATATAATGATATGACTAATTTAAGAAATGATAAATCAAAGGGAAATACCTTTACGAGAAAGAAATATAATTATATAATTAATTTAGAGATTATAAAGCAAGGGATATACCTTTACGAGATTTAATCGTGATAACAGACTTTGTGTGAAAAGGAGCGAAAGAGGAAATATAAAAATATTATTAAGATGTAAATGAAAGGATTATTAAGAAATCAAATCATGATTGCATATGAGTCGGAACTGAAACCAAAAGAATATATCAAATTTTTAAGTATCAAATTTCGATGCATCCCAAATAGGTGTGGTTGAAGATTGTATTATAGATATGAAGAATATATCAAATTTTTAAGTATCAAATTTCGATGCATCCCAAATAGGTGTGGTTGAAGATTGTATTATAGATTAAAAGGGGTTAGATGGTAAAGGAAAATAATTTTTTTCCGGTAGATAATGTTTGAATTTAGTTTTTCTCATTAGTATTATGTTTAGTTTTTTGAAATTTAGTTAGTGCATGAACATTATGTTTAGTTTAGTTTTTCGCTATTGTTTTTTTCTTTAATTGTTATTAGAGATTTCGAGTTATTTTATGTTTATTTTAAATTAAAAATTAAGAGATAAGAGAAACACAAGAGAATTTAAAAAAAAATGTTAATCAATATAAGATTCAAATGTAGAGTTTTTCTTAATTAACTTTTGATTGAGCTAGGTTGTTTTTAAAGATATATTGATTTATTTCAAATATTTATACATAAAGATCATATCCTATAATTAAAAGGGTATTTAATGAAAGTATTTTCTTTTAAGAAACAAAATTATAAAAAAAAAAAAACAAACATAATGTTTATTCAAGAAACTAAATGTAATTCTTCTTATATAATGCTTGATAGAAAAATAAAGTTTGGAAAATTTGTAGTCTTCATGTAATTGACTCTAAAGATCTAATAGGATCTATGACCATGTTGTAGAATCTAGCCAATATCATAAAGACAAATTTGATTAGAACATTTTGCTTCATCTCAAGGACCTTCATAACGTAATGCTAACATAATGTTTGATAGAGAAAATAAAGTATGGCAAGAATGTAGTCTTCATTTAATTGGCTCTAAAGGCCTAATAGGAGCTATGTCCTTGTTGTAGAATCTAGCCAATATCATAATGATAAATTTGATTGGAACATGTTGCTTCATCTCAAGGACCTTCATAACATAGGATCCAAGGAAGAAAGTGCATTTAACAATGTTTCTAGAACATTAATCTCTCACCTACAATAACATTCCATAAACTTTATGTACACACTATAACATCCTCTATATGGAGAGGAATGGATAATTAGGGGACATTTCAACATGATAAGCTCTCTTTAAGAGAAGACAAGTGTAACAACCCTCGTCAAAATTCCATGTAAAAGTTGATAAGGGAAAAATAAGACCAAGGTCATGGGCACGTATTCCAAGTTGAATGGTGGGGAAAACATCCTAATGGGTGTTAATTTCAGTTATTATGGCTAAAGGAATTTGACAAAGGCTTTGGAAAGGAAAAAAGACATTAATTGGCATTTTATTTATGAAAATAATGGAAATTAGGAGAAAAGGAAGGTCAAAGGTTGCATATGATGAGGAAAATGAAGGAAAATAATGCAAAATGAAGGAAATAGGGGCTTCATTGATAAAAAGGATTCTCATGATTAGTTGGCAAGATTTTTCTCAGGTTTGGTCAGTGTAGATTTTTGTCAGTTAAGTTTTGGAGCTCTCATTGTATTCTCTCTCTCATACTCTTGGTCACTTAGAGTTTTCTTAGAGAACTTTGGCATTAGATAAAGAAAGGAAAACAAGGCAAGCAGAAAGAAGGAGCAAGCAAGGAAGAGTAGGATCAAGCAACTACAATGAGATTCTTTGCAGGTAACGATTTACGCGTGTGATTTCCTGGCTAGATTTGGCATGCATGGTATTTCATGTGGTTATTTGTTGTCATGGCATGGGTTTTTCCAGGTGTGGAAATGTTTTCATCCTAGCCTTACCATTTCTGAATAACTATGGTGTGATGGGGTTCTCATCTTTTGGTTGAGCTAGATTGCCATTTGGATTCGAAGCTAGGTGAGGTGGATCTCTACATGAAAGAACACATGGCCTAGTGATCCCTGAACTGAACTATGGATTGCAGTAAATCCATTGGCCTAGTGGCCCCTAAACTTGGTTGTGGGTTGTGGTAAATCCAGGTATTGTGTGCCTCGATAGACCTAGGAATCCTCAATCGGTTAATGGTGGGATATATGGTAAATCCTCGAGGTGGTTCCCTTGATTAGACCTAGGAATTCTTGACGGTGAATGGCAAGATATACAGTAAGGCCTAAAGGGTGGAGTCTCAATTAGGGCCTATTGATCCGATGTGGATTGCAGTAAAGCCTAGAGACTAGGAGAAATGGAAATTCCTCACGATGTAGGTGGAAAAATCCAGTGGCATACATGCTTGTTTTATGGCCTGGTGATGCAGGATGGATTGTGGTAAAGCCTGGTTCTATGGATGAGGGTGAGGTGGTGTAGCCTCAAGAAGCCCTGGTTGAGATTGGTTTTAAGTCACACATTCATACTTGGAATAGGGAACAACGGTGATTGGCTAAAAGAAAGATTTGGTTTAACCAATCTATGGTCAGGTGGTTCGTGGAAGTGCCAAACCTGGTTGGTCCTTGAATTCATTAATATGAGGTTATTTCATGAGTATCATATTGGTTCATATATGGATTATACGGTTGTTGTTTCCTTGGTATTTCCGTTGTTATTATGTTGGTTATGAGAATGTATTTTGACAGTGGCTATGTATGGATCTCATCATGTTTTTACTTGTAAATGAATGAAAAATGTATCAATGGCCTAATAGATGAAATTGCGACTAATGTGATAAGGAAACAATGCCTTATAGCGAATCCCATATAAGAATGAGACCCCTATGCTTAGTTATGTTGTTAAAACCTATAGATTTCATATTTCTTATATGTTTGATGAAATTCATGTCATGGCTGGTAGGGGTCCAGTCTAGTCCTTGTTGATGTTTTTACAAATGTATCTTTGTTCTGCTGTGAAATTTCATTTCTGGACCTATCATTGAGTTTTGGGCAATGACATGGGCTTTGGGCCTAAAAAAGTGGCACAAATCCTAGAGTCGCGGGAATAGCACTGGGGAAAAAGTCTCTGGAATCTCCCTTTCCCTTGTTATAGGAGCTTCTGGAGCCTCCCAAATGCACTCTTGTCCATATCAAGGCAGAGTCCAGGGGTTTGATGGACTAAAACTTCATTTTGTCTCAGTGGTTGGTTACCTTAGTGGTTGGGATGGATCCTGGGAGTTCCATTACTAATATGGAACGTCTGTGTGGTGTGTTTCATTCAATTCCACTACCTTAGGGTGACTTAGAAGGTTGAATCCCATTAGAGTGGCCTCTCATCGCATATTTACCCTAGTTGGCCGGTTACTTGGATAGATGTGGGATGAGGGTGTTAGATAGTGGTAACAGAGAGGGTTGCACTTTCTTTGGATCATATCCGATACTACAGAGTGGTATCAGAGCATAGTTTCGTTCTCCTTGGGTGGTGTCTAGTTTCCGGTCTATTTGTGTGATATTTGATACCATAGAGTGGTATTAGAGCGAGTTTCGTTCTCTTTGGGTGGTGTCTAGTTTATGATACCACGGAGTGGCATTAGAGCATGGTTCAACCCTTGGACTGGATGGGTGGAATTTGTTTGTCATGCATACATGTAGGTTGTATATGTGCTTGTTGTGTATACATGGTGGTGGTAATTGTTGTCATTGTTTTGCCATGTGGAAGTTGATGTTTTTGTTGTTGGGATGCGTTAGTCATGAATGCATGTCAGATTTATATGCATTTGTTGTGCATTTCAATTTCTATATGTTGTTATGCATGGATTATTATGGGCATGGTTTACGTGCATGAGGTCATTGCATGTAATTATCTCATCATGATGTAGTTGTTATAATGTTATGATTCTAATGTGTTGACTAAGATAGAGCAAGAGATGCACACCATTAGAGTGAGGTTGCGGCACTAGACTTCGGGGTAAGAACATATCGTCATATAGGTTGTATGTTTGGTATGTAGGTATGTGATTAATGGCTGTTATAAGAATTAGAACTTCTTATATGCTTTTCATTCTATTATTATTATGGTTACATGTATGATAGATGTTAGTTAATCAGTGTGGTCATATATAAATGCTTGAGTTAGTCATGAAGGATAGTAACTTGTTGTTATATGCATTGCGGTCATATCCCAGATGATTATGGTCAGTGTAGCTGAGGTCTTAATGTTATGATGCTTGGTGCTAATTTGAATTGACCTATGCATATGATCATGGTTATGACATTCAGGTATGAGTTAATACATTGTGATATTATGTCAGATTAATCTAGACTGATGGTGCATATGTGATTTTTATGCATGAATGAAAATTGTTTATGAGTTTATGATATGAACATGTCAGCTAGTTATTGTTATGGATATCATGACCTTATTTATGGTTGAGTTGATATGTCATGAAGTTATATCATGCTAATCCAGCTTGATTGTGTAGACAAGATAGCCTCCCCTGAGATACATTAAGGTATGAGTTTGTTTATGTCATATATTTTGTGCTTGACTATTTTATTATGTTGTTTATTTGGTGTTTGAGTGTTTGATGTCTATTATGTCATTTAATTGATTTATTTAACATTGTATGTTTGCAAGTTGGTTGAATTGCATAATATGAGTATGTGTTCAAATGATCTTGTTTTAATATGCTTGTGCTAACATATATGTGTTGAGACAACTGATATGTACTTGATTTTAAGTAGGTGATAGTTGTAGCATTATGTATTATGATTGATGAACATGAGTTGATTCTTGAGTATGACATGGTTGTTAGACTTGGTAAAGGTTGATTTCAAATTGATGGACATGATGCCTTAATTTATGGAACATGTGACTCACATGTGTGAACAGTTGCAGGGAAACATGCTTGGTATTAGCATGACAAGGTAATAGTTAATGTGTTTATATAACTAACAGTTGGGTGATGTGACAAGACATAATAAGACTCAATTGCAACAAGGAAAAAGGTAAAAGGAAGTAATTGGGTAAGAATTCATTTAGCAATGTTTGGAAACCACAAATCCAAACGAAGGAGTGCTTTGCATACCATAAGTCTTCTTAACCTTGATTTTTTCTGACATTATGCGGATATGTGCTATAGTCATGAACATGTATTTGACAGGTATATTAGCTAGTTTCTAGTTATAGCTAGATCTATCAAGGGAATTATAATCCCTTGAGAGATTGCATGGATGTGTCCAGTTATAAGGCAATGTGCTTGGCACAACAAGATAAGATAACTGATGTATTGTTATATCTAGTTATACATTGGCATTTATGTGTTTATGGTAGTATGATGTAGGGATTGCATGGAAAAAGAGACTACAATGAAATCTTGAAGAAGGCTCGGGTTGAGATTTCCTTGGGAACCATGCAAATTGAGTCATGGTGTTTGTTGTTAGCCTTGTGCTTTGGCCTTTTGTGATTTGTTTTGCTTGATTATGGTTTGTTTATATTTAGTATATGGTCATTCCGCTTTGTTTGTGGTGTTGCATTGCTATTGGTTTTCATGGTTTTATTCTTGGTTTATTTTGATTCCTGCCTTTTATGTTTCAGGGTCTTGAGAATTGGTGGGGAAAAGAGGAAAGTTAGAGCTCAAGGAGAGTTGAATGAAATCCAATATGAAATGTAAGACTCAGATGAAGTTGGTGCATGTATAAGGGTAGCTGAAGGAAAGAGTATGATAGTTAGTTAAGTTGGTTTGGTCCATTAGAATATGGACGGTGAAAGGAAAACCATGAGAAAGGTAACAAGAAAGGTAAAGTAAATGAACTTGAGGTGGCAGATGCCTTGGCTATGTTGGGAATTGTTGTTCTCCATGTTGTGCGTGTTGTGAATAGATAAAGGGAGTTCTCTTAACCTTGACGTTATGATATATGGTAATTATGTTTTGATCATGATTATGTTGATGCCTATATATGTATACATATATGTATGTATGTGTGTCATGTCTGACAGGGTCATCATGGATCATGATTGTTTTTATGGTAATGTTTATATTAATATATGTATGTATATATGTATGTCGTTGTCTAAAAGGATCATGATTGTTTAATGCTAATATTTATATGTAGATATATGTATATCTGTTTGTTGCTTTCTTAAAGGATCATTAGGAATCATTCTAGTGGAGGAATGATTTCTTACGCAAGTGAATGACATGAAGAGGTTCCTAGTTTATGAGGAATCAAGTGGGAAGAGTTGTCTTGACAAATATACGAGGTCATTACCATGTGGTTATGAGTTGATATTATGTGATTATATTATGTCTATGTTATGGATAGACTATACTGAGGGATACATCAATGGAATGAAAAAAGTATGATCTGCAGCATGCTAGGATAAGCATGGATGACAGAGAGACACTGGAAGCAAGGTTTCTCGGTACATACAATGTGGTTTTGGATATGCAGTGCTATTGTTGTGTATATGTTGTGCATATTGTATATTCAGTGAGTGTACCTATGTTGTTGCGTGCCTATTGTATATATGGCATTGTGCGCATATTGCATATGGAGTGCTAGGTATAGATGGTGTTATGTACATGTTGGATATGCGGTGTTGTGTACATATTGTATTGTGTGCATGACGGATATGTGGTGTTGTGTGGATATGGTGCTATGTAAATATGATTTTGTGTGCATGTTGTGCATGTGGTGCTATGTACATATGGTGTTGTGTGCATGATTACACATGTGGTGTTGTGTACATGTGGTGTTGTGTGCAGGTGGTGTTGTGCACATGTCGTGCGTGTGACACTGTGTACATGTGGTATCGTGTACATGTCGTGCATGTGGTGTTGTGTACATATCGTATTGTGTACACATTGTATAGGTGGTGTGATCTACATGTGGCATTGTGTACACGTTGTGCAAGTGGTGCCATGTACATGTGATGTTGTGTACATGTCGTGAAGGTGGTGTTGTGTATAAATGGTACTATGTACATGTTGTACATGTGCTAATGGTGTACATATGATATTATGTGCATGTCATACATGTTGTTTTGTATACATGCGGTACTACATATGTGCATTATGTAGTCGTGGCATCATGACATATGTATTCGTTGTTTTGTACTATGTTTACGTATGTGTATTGTGTTGTACACAAGATGTAGGTGTATGTATTGTGATTTAAATCAAGTGTAGGTGTATGTGTCATGGTGTATATCAGGTGTAAGTGTATTTGTCATGGTGTATATCAAGTGTAGGCATATGCGTTGTGATGTACATTGTGTGTGTGTACGTGATTGAAGAGAGGCAAAGGCATTGGCTACTTGTCAGGTGTGGCAACCCATCCAGTGTGTGTACAGAAAGAACAAAGACAGAAGTAAGGACTGATGAAGGATAAGTATTAGTATTTTATTTCAGTTTCATTATACATATGATCTATGCTTTTGATTTATGATGGTTGCATGTGATTCATGATGGTTGTGTTTTGAACTATCCTGATGTGATATGTTTATACATAATGATTTGATCAAAGATGCTAGTTTGAATTGTTGTGACAGGAAGTAAACATGATTGCAAGTGTACCTTATTGACAAGCTACCAGTGAGGTATGATGTGAATTTATTTCAATTTATTTTAAATCTAATGACAGTTATGTGCTTGGTACATGAAATCATGGGAAATGCTCGGGTTGGGTGGTTGAAATTGACTGCAAGAATTAGCAACAACAGTGAAAGAAATTGGAACAGGTAGCAGTATGTTAGTAAATCACTTTAGGAGCAGGGCCATTGTAGGCCACTGGTACCCATTAGTGTCAATTGATTTCCATGAGCATGTTATGATTGGTATGATGGTTTTGAGGTAGGTATGTGCCTTGGTTGTTTGACCTTCCGATGTGAGGAAGCCTTGCCAAGGGATGGATCACCTGAGATAAGGGATGCCGGGGAAATTGGAAGGTGAGTGATTCCGTGGAAGGGGTGATAAGATTTCCCAAGGGACTATGTAGAAAAGAAGGGAAGGCCGAGGATGGATTTTTTTGTCATTAGCATTGCCAAATGGAATCAGATGCACACTGGGAGTGCACCCTGGAACAATGAGTTGGTAATTGTTTGCTGAGAGGATGAGTGGTGTAGGAATGTAGTATTGGACATTGGATGTAGACTTTGAATTTGGTAGTGGATTATGGACTTCCTAGGAAAGAGGTGAATCCTAGTACTACTTTGAGGGTAGAGGTGAGAGCCTCTGGATTCCCTTATTGATGATGAAGGCAACATATCCTTTCTTTGTTCGTTGAGAAAATGTGCATACATGTATATGTGTATGTTATTGTAAATACTATATTGAGATGGATTTATAAAGCTCCATAGACAGTATGGTTATTTGTTGGTTGAAGAAAATGTGTATATGTATATGTGGTTGTTATTGTAAATACAATAATGAGCTATGTTATAAAGCTCCAATAAATGGTATGATTAAGGAATTTAGACTTATGTGATCCATAACACTGTCTAGTAAGAATTTTTCAGTGAAATCACATAAGAGATCTTATGTGATTTCGCCGAAAATTCTTACTAGAAAATGGTATGATTGTCATATCTTTAGCAGTGATCATTGTAAATACTACAACGAGCTATGTTTTAAAGCTCCATGAGCAATATGTTTTGTTTTCAACAGTTTTTTGGTTTATAGGTGTCATTGAACACCAAGGACAGTGTTCCCCCAAGGGTGAGGGTTTTGTAACACCCCTAGAGAAAATAACATGTAAAAGTTAATAAGGGAAAAATAAAAGCAAGTTCATGGGACAACTATTCCAAGATGAATGGTGTGAAAAACATGCTAGTGGGTGTTCATTTCAGTTATTATGGCTAAAGGAATTTGGCAAAGGTAATGACAAAGGCCTTGGAAAGGAAAAAAGACATTAGTTGACATTTTATTTATGAAAATAATGGAAATTAGGAGAAAGGAAGGTGAAAGGTCACAGGTTTCATGTGAAGAGGACATTGAAGAAAAATAATGGAAAATGAAGAAAATAGAGGCATCATTGATAAAAAGCTTCTGAGGATCAATTGGCAAGTTTTTTCTCATCTTTGGTCAGTGTAGCTTTTTGTCAGTTCAGTTTTGGAGCTCTCATCCTATTCTCTGTCTCTCTCATACTCTTGGAGACTTAGAGTTTTCTTGGAGAACTTTGGCATTGAATCAATAAAGGAAAAGAATGCAAGAGGAAGGAATTAGCAAACAAGGAAGAGTAGGATGAAGCAATTTCAACGGGATTATTTATAGGTATCGATTTGCATGTGTTATTTTCTTGCTAGATTTGGCATGCATTGTATTGCATGTGGTTCTTTGATGTCATGGCAAGGGCTTTTCTAGGTGTGACAATGTTTTCAGCCTAACCTTTCCATTTCTGAATAGCCATGGTGCGATGGGGTTCTCATGTTTTAGTTGAGATGGATTTCCAGATGGATTCGAAGTTGATTGAGGTGGATCTCCAAATTAAAGAACACATGGCCTAGTGATCCCTGAACCAGAATGTGGAGTGTGGTAAAGCTAATGGCCTAGTGACTCATGAAATAGATTGTGGGTTGTGATAAAGCCAAGTAATATGTGCCTCGGTGGGCCTAGGAATCCTCAACCATTTAATGTTGGGATATATGGTAAAGCCTAGAGGTGGTTTCCCTTGATTAGGCTTAAGAATCCTTGCCAGTGAACGACGGGATATACAATAAAGCCTAGAGGGTGGAGTCTTGGTTAGGGCCTAGTGATCCTGTGTGGATTAAGGTAAAGCCTAGAGACTGGGAGATATGGAAATTCCTCACAGTGTAGGTGGATAAATCTGGTGGCATCTAGCTTGTTTTATGGCCTAGTGATCCAGGATGGATTGTTCTAAAGCCTAGTTCTATGGATGAGGGTGAGGTGGTGTAGTCTCGAGAAGCCCTGGTTGATTTTGGTTTTAAGTCTCACAAACATGCTTGGAATATGGCATGGGGGTGATTGGCTGAAAGAAATATTTGGTTCAGCCAATCTATGGTTGGGTGGCTTGTGGAAGTCCCAAACCTAGTTGGTTGTTGCATTCATTGGTTTGCTTTCGTAGTTTTTGGGCCTTGAAAAATTTTATCAGAGGTTCGTGTTGAGATTCTCCCATATCACTTGGCCTTTGAGTCAAATTACTAAGGGTGGGGCGAAAGCAAATTTTTCTTGGTTCAAGTCCCAACAGAAGGCGTTGGTTGAGTTGAAGCATCGCCTCTGCTCTGCACCAATGCTCACACTACTAGACCTGCAGTAGCCATTTGAAATCAAGATAAACACCTTAGACTATGCTATTGGTGTAGTCCTCACCCAACACGGGCATCCAGTGGCTTGCCATAGTGAGACACTTTCCGATATAATTCAGAAGTACCCCACCTATGATAAATAAATGTATTCCATCATGCAGGCTTGTTGACAATGAAAGCACAACATTCTGGGGATGGAGACGGTTATCCACACCGATCACCAACCTCTTCAGTTTATACAGACATAGGGGAAGTTGCAGAACGATCGCCATCAGAAGTGGTCTACATATCTACAACAATTCAACTTGAACATTAAATACGAAAAGGGCAGCACCAATCATGTTGCAGACTGCCTCAGCCGGCCCCCAATTGTAGCATTGACCATTGTTCTCAACTCTTGTGGTCACGAGATCTCTGGATGGCCACAACCATACAAAAATGATCTAGAGTTCACCTCCACATACCAAATGATAGTATATGGGAAGAAAGGTCTTGATTTCCTCCTCCAAGATGCATTATTATGCTACTTCGGCCACATTTGTGTTCCTCAAGCGAGTGTGCCAAACTAATTTGGGAGGTGCACTACAGTCAGATCGTGAGACACTTTGGGGTGGAGAAAATTGTGGTTGTACTACAAAAGGACTTCTATTGGCCCAAACTCCAACTGGAGGCTGGGAAATATATCAGATCCTTCACTACCTACATCATCGCCAAGTCATCCATCAAGAAGCAAGGCCTGTACACTCCTCTGC
>APFE030052576.1:0-35967 GCA_000404065.3 Pinus taeda | reverse complement strand
GCACCCTTCCAGAGAGTTTCACAAAGTTTGGCTATCAAGAAACCTCATTCATGAGCTTCTACAGGAAGTCTGCAGGGGTTCTATAGGATGTTCAGGAATTTCTACAGGATGTTCAGAAATTTCTACAGGATGTTTGAAAATCGGCTTCTAGAGGAAGAATTAGTGAGGGAAGGTGCATGTATGGATCTAGAGGTAGGATAGGGGTCTAAAGCGGCCTAAGGACTGGTGGATGGAGTGGTGAGGAGGTTTAGAAGGCTGACTTGGATTGAAGAAGGATAAGGCAATGATTACACAAAAACTAGGGTTATGTGAGCAAATGTGGCAAACGTGAGGTAATTATTCCAAGTAGAGGGTGGAGTGGATGGCGCTGATGGAGAATAAGCAGATGAAGGAGTGGTACAGGTGCTCTGCAAGTCGTTTTTCCAATCTGAACCAACAAAAACTTGTAAATTCAAAGACCTAGTTACGTTGACCTAATTTGCTAGCTGTTAGTAAAGAGAATGAACATAAGTGTGACCTGCAATGAAACCATATATTTTAACTCATGCAACTAAGCAAATGAAAGTCTGAACTTGTAACCAACTTCTACACATGAAAATCAAACACTAGTGATTGCATGGCAAAGCAAAATTAGTGTTTTTGTGGGCAGCAAAGTCATCCTAGTCACAGCTCCTGATCCCATTGAGGGAGAGGTGAAACCACAGATGTTGATGGCCCTTCTCTTGAAGTTTTCTGTTAACAAACATCAACTAAACTGAGCATGAAAAGCTATTTTACCATAAAAAAACCTAAATAACAAAACAAATTAATCTAAAAACATTTTATTCTAGAAGCAGCCAAAGATCACATGAAAGGAACAAAGAGATGGTGCTGAGATGGCCCAACCCAAGAAATACATCTCCTAAGAGAATTTAGAGCTGGTGCAAAGCTGGATCATCTTTATTTGATCAAAAGAAAGTTACATTCCAAAAACTGTCCACAAGGAAACTGAATGTGTTGAAAGCAAAGCTAATCTCTGCCAAAAAAATCGAACTACAAAATGACTACAAATGAACAAAAATGACTAACTATTGGCTAACCAAAATGACTAACTACTAGCTAACCAAAATGAGGCCCTAAGCCCTCTTATTTATACAAATTGAGGACCCCAATAGTCCTCTTAAACTTTAGGGACTCGGCTGCCAAAACTTGTAGTTAACAGCAGTCCTACTTGACTTGCTTGGCTGCCCTTGTGCTAATTGATTTGGTGGCCCTTAAACTCCGAGATGATGGTGGAGAATTCGAGGTAAGGGCCCATAAATGAAGGGGACACCTTCCTACAAATCCTCTCCCTTGTTCTCCCACGAATTTGGCTGCCAAGTGCTCATTAAAACCTTCAATTTTGTCTCCAAATTGACCAAAAAGGCTACACAAAGCACACATTAGACTTGTTGGCATAATGACTAACCCAATTCACTCTATTAGCATAAATATAATAAAAAACATGCAATAAACTAATGAGAATGGTGGATTAAGTCAAATTAGGAGGTTGAATGAGCCCATATAATTATCCATTTTTGGGGCTCATCACTCAGGCCAAGCCTACTCACTGGCTGTGAATTGATTAGTCAATTGTGTGCCAGAGCACTCATTCCTTGGTTCAATCTTGAGAAATTCTTCTCTGAATGTCGTTCGCCATGCAACTTACAATAATGATTTGTTGCAATTACATCCACGGTGAGCATAAGGTTCAAGCTCTATGCAGTTTTGGCTAGGTGACTATTGAAGCTACCCAAAGTTGAGTTCTTCTTCTGTGAAAATCTGGGAGGCCTACTGTTCACGGTTGTCTCGCTCATCTGCAACTTGAGTTCAGAAACTTTGGTTTTCAAGGAATTGACGAGATGAGTAAGGCTTTCGATTTCACTTGATTCCTTTTCCTTTTCCTTACCCACAATAGTCTGAGACCTCCTTCCGTGTCTTTGGAGTCCTTAGTTGATTCGTCATCTACAATGACTCCAATAGCCTGCAGGTCTTTCTCCACAACAATTGCCTCTTGGAAATTTTCCAGAAGTGTTGGTTTCACAACTCGCTTGACAAACTACACAATGCTAGTCGGCAATGCAGATGTGTAGTAGTCAATTGTGATGGAGTCGTGAGGTTTGGTGTCTGCAGTGAACTTGTTCAAGATACGGCTAAAATATTTTACTTTTTCTTTCTGCTGCATCTTGAGACTACCCAACTCTTTTATCAACATGATGGGGTTTTTTTGTCAGCAAACTTCTTAAGGAAAATTCTCTTGAACACCCCCAGTTCTGAATGGAGTTGACAAGAAGCTTGTGGCACCATACAGCTTCTTTTCCATCTAAGGTACATGGAAACAGTCTACATGCAACATCATCATAACATACCTCGAGTGTCTGCAGATATAGGTAGAATATGTCTAGATAATCTTATGCCTTCACTACTCTGTCAGGGTCATACTTTGTTAACAATTTCTCTGCATGTCTTGGCATCTTGCGTAAGACACACGGGAGTGCCAATGGGCCCGGTGTCATTCATTCCATATTTTGGTTAGCCATGTTGTCCTCTTCTTCTAAATCTGACTGTTCAACCTCTAAATCTGTTGGTTCATCTCCACCTCCACCTACTCGCTACCTCCGTCGGAACCTGAGCTCAAGAGTAAAAGGTTACCTTCTTCTCCTTCTTGGAAAACGAAAGGCTCCTCTTCATTTTCAACAACTTCTTCTATCTCCTCAAGAGTGGCGAGGATTTCTTATTCCATGGATGAGACTACCACTCCCGTGGGAGTATCCTTTTGCTTCCTCTGTGAATAGGGAAGAATGTTCACTCCTGGCATCAATCCAACAACTTTAGCAAACTAACAGGTGATGGGACGGACAACATGGAAGTGATGATATGAAACTTATTGTTCGGTTCTGGGAGGTGAGAAATAACCAACTTCAGAGTTGTGTGTAGGGGAGAGGGAGTTCGTATTACTGCATTGACCAGATGATAGATAAGTGGGATTGGTAAGAAACTCAGCCATAAACTGCTAGTGGCCCTCCCTCTAGTGCCAAAAATTCTGACAGTGTTGGACCTGCCAAGATACAGGGGATCTCCCTGGTATGAAGTCCCAACTAGACCTCACACTGTTTGATGTAGGAGTCCCATACATTACGATGGCTTGGTTTCCATTATCTTATAGATTTTCCTTAGCTCTTGCTCTTTAGCACATGAGAGTGTTATGATTGTATATTCAAAAAGTGAGGCGAGTATTCCTGGTGAGTGCATAATGTAACTCGTGTCCTAGTTTTCTTACTGTAAAGGAGAGGGTAAAAGTGAGCCTCTAGATGAGAGGTAGTAGTACCACCTAGGGAGAGACACACGCAAAACAACAAAGGTCTGAACAACATCCAGCGGAGTAGTCCACAATGGATGCGACAGTCATTAAAACCAAATTACATGGGAAACACGTACACTATGCAACAATAGTCCACACAGAGGTGATGAACGCTATAACCAAGAAAACGAGAATGTTTTGTCTAATGTGCTACGGAGTAGTCCACACGGATGAGACAACAGTGATAAATGATACAACACATCTTCAATAATGTAAGTACTAAAATAACCAAAGTAGTTCAAATATATTAATACAAGTTAAGAAAACATGCATTACAAATGTTTAAAGAGTAGTCTTACAAACGTCTACGAAAACATGTGTGAAAAAATGTTGGCATGAAACATGCTTCTAAATTAAAAAAAAGTCCCAAGACGCATTTGTACACCATACATCACTAGTCCTAGTAGTGGGACATTGGAACCACTACTCACTCCTCAAAGAACAGACTATATAATCTCAAGGCTATGTGGGAGAAGCCAAGGTGAAAAGTCCTTTCTCATACAATGGGAGGGGTATATATAGCCAAGGATGATGCTTGACCCTTATGACCCTTGGACTACCTTTGTGACTTTTCAACTTCCCATGAATTTTCAACTGACATGACTCTTCGACTTCTATGTGCATCCATTGGAATTCAATTTACATTATATTCAGTTACAACATATATGGCCAAGACATCTCATGACATAACTTGACATGACACTGCTGACACGTACTGGCTAACTATGGTGTCCATGTCAAGTTGTTGCCTTGCTGAGTGACGGATCTACTCTTGGTGTGCTTTTTATTCTCCTCTGCATGGCATAGCGTTGTGGGGTCTTTGATGGTTTTGTTCTTTCTTGATGGTTCACTACATGTGTTCCTTTTGCTTGTTGCTTGACATGCTTGGTACATCCATCCAACTGTAAGCAAGTATTCTAGAATGTGCATTCCTTATTCATTTCATTCATTGTCTCGCCATGATCTACTAGTGTACCTATTCCTGTAATTCACTCATGACGGGACGACATCAGATCCAAAACCTCCTAGTCTAGCATCATGCATTGTTCTCGTGTTCGGGTGACAGGGAGGGAGGACAACTCACTAAGAGAGCGCAAAGCGCAACTCGAGCTAGAATGAGGCATTACGGGAGGAAAACCTGCACTGTTGGGAAAAAATGCGCAATGATCACCAGGAGGCAGTATCGTGCAGTTAGAGTCACCAATGTCAGATGCAAGGTGGGACCCTAAGGGAGGCATCTTCTACACAATTTTTAGAGGGAAGACAATGCGGACAACAAAGCGACTGCTGGACATTTCTACATAGTTTCCAAAGGGAGGATAGGGCAGGGCTGCAGAGGGACTTATGGTCATGACTACGCAATTTCCAGAGGGAAGACAAAGCAATGATACACAGGGACCTACTGAACCTAACTGTGCAATTTCTAGGAATAGTGCAGGACAGGATGCTAGGGAACTGCCAAACATGTCTACGAAATTTCTAGAGGCAGGGTAGAGTAAAGCATCAAGGGTCATCTGGGTATTTCTGCACAATTTTTAGGAAAAATGCAGAGCAAGTCAATATATGAGAAGTTGGGCATGTATGTGCAAATTTGGAGAACATTGCAGAACTAGGTCTCAGAGTAGTGTAGGCTTTCGATGGAAAAGGAGGAGGGTTGATGATTGTGCTTGAGAAATGTGCAATTTGATTTGACAGGGAGGCAGTTTTTGCACAATTCTGGGAGGCAGATAGGTTGCTCACCTCCTGGATTGTGCAGTGCAGATGACCTGGAGGACAAGCTCAGGCACAACGCAGTTCTGGGCAGCAGAGTAGGGTCACTGAGGGCTGAGACTGTGCAATGTAGCTCCGTTAGGTCCCGATGTGAGAGGGTTGTCTGATCAGGCAAATTTTCAGGAAAATGGCTAAGTTTTGAATGCAAGAAAACTTGTGCAGACTGATATCGTGAACATACACTTAGCATACTCGATGAAAAGACAAAATAGACCACTATGACAACGAGACAAAACATGCCCTTAGTGAGATTGTCTTGGAGTTGAGAGCGACAAGTGTGACACTTGTGATAGAACTTCAGACGTCTGTGACAACACTTGCGCGAAAATTCTTACAACTTTGTGTTTGAGTATGACGAATGTTCACATAGTGAAGACAACCCAAACAGAAAAAGACATACCTTCAAACTCACCAGAATAAGATCACAAGCATGACAAAGCAATCAACATGCCGAAAGACGATTGCTAGTCAAACAAGCAAAAAGGTGAAAAGCCTTCACAATAGCTCATGGGGTGAGCTCGAGTATTTGCAACCATTAAAGGAAAAACTAAGGAAGGCTCCAAAATTTGGATGCCAACCAAAATTTTGGAGGGTGTTGCAACCACTACAACAAGTTCTCACATTGTTACATTGTTTAGGCCAAAATCATGGAAATATAGGCTAAATAAGATTAAAGTTGCACAAGATACAAGAATTAAGAATCCCAATGCAAGTCATTTTACTATTACTATTATATTGAAGGCAACGATTGCCAGTTTTCCTTTTCTAAGCATATATGAATAATAAATTTTAATGGATTCCTCTCATCTAAATGCTCACCAGGTCAAAATGGATGAGAGAATGCAAGGCAAGGAAATATGGAATCTTGTTTAGAATCCAAAAGTGATACGAAAGGCGAAGCATAAGTATTCTTGTTTCAACACTCTAGGAAAAAGCATTGGACAACCTATAATATTGAATAATCCTAGGATGTCCATGACACCAAAGGCCCAATTTTGACACACAAAATGGTATGAAACAGAAAGTTCAATTTACGTTTTTGAGAAACTAATCACTTACATATATACTCTTGATGACAAGAGCATTTAACATACTCTTCATCTTATTTACTTAGTCACAAGGTTCATGTCAATGAGGATGACGACAAAGATAATAAACCTGTGTAATGAAATAGGAAAAGAGGCATGTGGTTGTGATTGTAGCTTTGGAAGAATTAAATAATGGTAGTGGTAGAAAAACATATCCAATACTCAAGGCTACCAGCCATAAAAGCTAACAAATTATGGAATGGGGTGACAACAACTCCAAAATTTGTTTCAAAGAAGATGTAAATATGTTTGACGTAAAATAATTAATATCATATTTATGTTTTCTTAGCTTGTATATATAATAAGTTAATGTTTTGGGATAAATAAGAGAGAAAACCTCTATATAAGCGTATGTTTCAAAAGTAAGGGAATCAAGTTGGTCTCTTTAGGAGCTAGAAATATGGATTAGGGCATCTATCTCAATCTCAAAAGGTTGTTGCATATCAAGAAATGAGAGCACTAGGGATGAGCACAAGAGGTATTTCATATCATCAAAAGCTTTTTGTTGTGACTCACCCCACAATAATTTTTTTTCCACCACAATTTACTAAAGGGCTAATGCAATATAGGAGAATCCCAAGACAAACTTGCGATAGAAGTTGGTAGGCCTAAAAACTCTAAATATTAGTTAGTGTGGCCAGGGATAGCTATTAATGAATGACTTGATCATGGATGGATCCACATGCACACCATGTTCATCACCAATGTAGCCTAGATATTGAACCTTATTCATGCAAAAGGAACATCTTTCCAAGTTTTCATATATCTTATGCCACTGCAAAGTGTGAAGGGCCTATTGACTATGTTGCAAATGTTTTTCCCAACTCTTATTGAATATGGGGATATCATCCAGATATACCACTAAAAAATAATTGGTGAAAGGCCACACAATATCATTCATCAACCTCATGAAAGTTGTAGGGGAATTTATCAAAACAAAGGGCATGACTAGCCATTCAAAATGACCTTCTTTGAACTTGAAAGTAGTCTTCCATACACCAGTTTGTTCTATTGGGACCTTGTGGTATCGAAAATTCATATCAATCCTACTAAAGTACTCCTTGATTTGGTCAAGAAGGTTGTCAAAACGAGGAATTGGGTACTGGTTCTTGACAAAATATTGGCCCATTAGGGAGAGGTACGTTAGGGGAAATTGATTGAATGCTTAATCTGATAGATGAGAGGTACCCCAATGGGTGAGGAGGAGATGTCTTTGTGTTATTCCACAACCTTGTTCACTTTATTTTGCTAATTTAGAGGCCTTGTATGGAGGGCATGGACGTGGCTATGAATTTCTCCTCATTTTGAGAGAAAATTAGAAAGAAGGCACATTTGTTGGTCTTGGAGATGAATTTCCTGCATTTATTAGTGGATACCAAAGAAATGGAAATAGTTGGAGCTACCTCTACTAGCATGTATAAAACAAATTTACCAACTTAACAAGAACTGTAACCTCAAAATGAGAACTCTAGCCCCAAAAAACCCTCTTTATGCACAAAAAACATGAAAAACACCCTGAAAACGAAAATTTTTGATGTTGCATCAACATTTTTTGGGGTTAAAATTCCATATTTTTTTATCAACGATATTAAAAACCAATTTTGTTGTGCAACAAACATGAAAAGAGACCCCGAAAATGAAAATGGTTTGATGTTGCATCAATATTTATTAATTTATTATCGGGTCAAAATTCCATTTTTTTTTAACAATGACATTAAAAACTAATTGTTTTTTAACAATAAAAGTGAAAAACACCCCAAATTGAAAAGCGTTGATACTTATAAAACATTTTTTTAATATTAAAATGTCAACATTTTTTAGAAATGACACTAAAAATAAAATATCATGACTATGAAAAACCATAAAATTCTAATATTTTTTATGATAGCATTAAAGGTAAAATATCACGGCTCTAAAAAACCTAAAAATTCCAACAATTTTCAACCATGAAGTTAAAGATAAATATCGCGACTTTGAAAAACCTTAAAATATTGACATTTTCAACCATGACATTAAATATAAAATCTCACCTCTCCGAAAAAAACCTTAAAATTTTTAAATTTTCATCCACAAAATTAAAACCAAATAACATGACTAAATAAAAACCTTAAAATGAATATATAAATCAAAGAGATATTATACCAAAAGATTTTTGTTTTCTTAAATGCTAAAAGTATAGCTCTTTAAAAGAATTAGTCTAAGACAACTTGACACATTGTAATAAAAATTTAAAAATCAACCATTAGGTTGACATGTGATGGGGGCAGACTTGAACCATTGCAATGAAAACTTAAAAATCAACCATGAAATTAACAAACAGTGGGGGTGGACTCGATCCATTGTAACGAAAAATTAAAAATCAGCTATCAAATTGATCTTTAGTGGGCTCAAGTTAGTAGTCGAGCATCGACACAGTCCCTGCAGCAAAGAAAAAAAGATAAATAAATAAGAATGAAAAAGCCAAGCAAAAAAAATAAAATGAAATTAAAACAAAAACAAAAAATAAAATAAAAATTTCAAAAAAATAAATAAATAAGAGTTTAAAACAATTAAAAATTACCAAAAAAAAAAATCCAAAAGAAAATAAAACATACAAAATTATTAAAAAACAAAAAGAATAAACCAAAAAATAAAAAATAAAAATAAGCATATTTTTTTTAAATAACAATAAAAAATTCTTAAAAGAGAAAAACAAATGAAAAACAACAAATATCTCACTAAAAAGGATAATTGAAAAAATAAAAATAAAGACTTGACAATTTTTTTTAATAATTAAAATAATTAAATAATAAAAATAGATATTGATGATGGTGATTAATGTCCAATACTATCAATGTGGTCTATTAGACCTTAAGAAATAAAATCATTAATTGGGACTCGTTAATATTTTATTTCTATGATAAAAATGAAGGGAAAGAAGCATTCCTAAATCACTATAGTTCCATTGACTTAACAAGTCAAGAAGGTTGGTAGTGTGGCAAATATTTTGGAAATGAAAATGGATGTGAGTAAGAGTCGGGCAATCCAAGAGAACATGTTTTTCATATTCAACCTTCTTAGTATCACAAAGGTGACAAATTCTTTCATCCCAAGGTGTTTTGGGAATGAACCAATGTCTGGTTTCACTACGAAGCTCATGAGAATTAGTTCTTATCTTTGCAATGTTCATGTTCTTCTTAGCACTAGTCAATACAAAAAAGATAATTCTGGTTAGCAATAGGGGGTTGATCACCGCGTTATAATACCTTAGCTTCCTTTGCCCCTCTATCTCCTTATCATCTCACAACTTATCCTAAAATTTGGAAGTGATAGCACTTTTAATATTATCCTTCTTCTCAAAGATTATCTTCTCCTTTATCCCCCAATGGTCGAGCCAAGACGGGGAATTTTTGGGTCATCCTCGATTGAGTTGGAGGTGGGGATTTTGGCTAGAGTTAGAAGCAATTTTTGGGAACGTCTTGGATTTCATGTTGTAGAGATTCTTCTTATACATCAAAACCTAAACATAGCCATGCTTTCAATGGGGGGGGGAAGACTACCTTCAATCAAGAGGATAAGATAGGGAACATTTCCTTTAATCTTTAGGTTCTAGGTTAGGATCATCTCGATCTTCCTCCACGATTATCTAGATATAATGCAACCTCAAACCTCACAACCATATAGAATAAGAGGGATGATGTGAGTCTCATAGAAGAACTTTTTCTTACTCCAAACTTAAAGACCAAATTTACAATTGTTTTCAAGCTCATAATAAGCTTTCCAACCTCCAATAATCCTTTTCTCAATGTTATAATTCTAGTTGAGTTGATGATGAATGTCAATACCTAAATATTTATATGAAGAAACCTTCTCCAAGTAATTATTATCATAGATAAAATTATCATGGTTGATCTTTTTAGATTTAATTATCACGACTTTAGTCTTTGTTGGCATTAATAGTCATACCCATCTTGGGTAGTAATCATGGAGGATTTTAAGCTACTTGTCGAGATCATCAAGGTTTATGGCGAGAAGAATGATGTCGTTAGCGTAAAAGAGAATTATTTAAAAAAATATTTATTTTCTTTTTTCCTGCCCCACCCCAGTGCCAAAAGGTTGGGGAGAGATGACTCATTTTTTATTCTGTTTTTTTCTTTGAAGTTTTATATGAATAATAATTTTTGGAAAAAAAACCTTGAAATACAATCATCTTTGGTCATAGAATTCATAAAATTTGTTATTTTTTCAACATTTTATGGTCAAAAGTTTCCACAAAATCCTTTATTTGACATGTCATTTTTAGCGAAAAGTGCCTGAAATGTGTATTTTTTTTTTAATTATACTATATGGGACATGTGTATTTATTTGTCAATTGTTTAAAATTTTTAAATTTTTAATGACAATTATTTTAGTTGTATTGAAGTATTAATTAAGAATACATAAATTCCCTGATGGGGTGAACCCTGAGGATAACCAAAGGACAGGGGGATTTAACCCTCCCCACTCGGAAAGTTAAATGCAAGCAGAGGGAAGTAGAGTGGCCTAGGGAATCAACCCACTGAAGTCTTCGGAAAGGCAAAAGGGTATAATGGTTGAAATTTAGGCTAGAACAATACAATTTGTAAGTCAAGCGATGAGTAGCGAGAGAACCAGAAATCAGACTAAATTCATGGAGAGTCTCCTTGGAAACACCATCTGGTTCTTTAGGGAGGAGGAGGCTCTAAGTATAAGCAAATTCAGTTCGACGCCTTTCAAGGAAACCAGTCTGTACAACTTGGGACCCTGGTTTGGTAATCACCCTATGTCAAATTGAATTGGTCATTTGGCGTCCATGTTGTAGGTTTTAACCCCATACAGAAATTACCTGCATACGAATTCTAATAACAGAAAATAAACAAAGGCGAGAGCATAACACATAAAACAAATAAACACAAAGATTTTCCCCTAGATAACAAAACCGGGCCTACCAGATTGATTTTTCATTATTTTCCTTTCAATGTTATAATACATATATATACATGCCAAAGCATCCATAAACTCCAATCCATTAATCCTGGATTAGAACATAATCGTAGTTCCCTTGACCAGATCTACAAAATACCATGGACCAAAAACCATCGCACCCAAAACTATTTGCGAAAACCATGCACAAAACCATAGGTAGGTCTACCCACCTAATATAGGGGAGCTAGTCCTAGAAAGAATATAACACAACCCAACACATGCATCCTGTCTCTATGGCATAGTTGGTAGTGGACGCTCAAAACAGGAGGTGGTAGACAGTTTTCCAAGTTATCGTTAAAGGTTTTCTGGCTGATAACGACCACCACTCTCTTTATGTTTATTAATCCAAGTGGGCTTCTTTGGCCTGGTATTGATTCCTCTCTCACTTTGTTTGTCTTTAGAAGAGTGGGTCGCTTGGGCCAGTGCATGGTGGGCGTGGGAAAGAAAGATAGGGATGCAACACTATTTTTTCAATTGTCATGGGTGGTAAAAGTCAATATTATCTCAAGTATTTACGGTGGTGGGTTCATGGTTGACCCCTAGGTGTAATCTCTACAAGGGCATGAGGGCGATTGTCAGGCACTGGAGGGATGATCCGAATCTGTGGGCATCCACAAAGGGAGGGAGGCAACCCCAAGAGGAACAATCGGGAGGAGGAGGGAGAACTCATGATGTCGAGGGGGGACTCTCTGGTGAATTTCAACATTCTGGCTCCGTTCAACTCAATTGAGGGATGAATCCACCTCCTTCAAAATTTTGTAAACCAACTCTATCAAGATTACCATCTAGACCATGCAGACCATGTTATCTTCTTCGAAGATATACTACACAATCAACGATGAATCATGGACCAACAAGCCTCTCTCAGACAAAACTAAAAAAATCTCCAGGCTCATATGGATGACTTCGAGACTCATATGGCACACATGGAATCCCACATCCATGACATGTTCTGTAGGCCAACGACTCAAGAAAACGAGGTATCTCTTCCCATTGTAGAAAATGCATCAAAATGAAAGTAGGCTTTGTCAAGGTTTTTGGAAATTTTGGTGCTTGGTGGGCAGTGAACCACAAGAAATCCAATTTTTGAAAGTTTTTATCGTCTTTATTTTGTATGTATCTAGAGGCCAAAAAATGTGGTCAGAGTGAGACCATTTTTTCTCATTTGAATAAATTCTCACAATGTAATCCTACTTTGAATTAATAGAAAAATATTGACTTGCAAAAAAAATAACAATACATATATAAAAAAAATCCTAACTTCAAAACATTTTTTCTTTAACTTTGCGAAAAAAAATTGAATCATCAACTTGGGACCCCGGTTTGGTAATCACACTGTGTCAAATTGAATTGGTCGTCTAGTGTCCATACATCTTATCTCTATGGCATAGTTGGTGGTGGACGCTCAAAAACAAGTGGAAGATGTTTTGCCAAGTTATCGTTGAAAGTTTTGTGGCTAATAAAGACCACCTCTCTCTTTATGTGTATTAATCCAAGTGGGCTTCTTTGGCCTTCTATTGATTCCTCTCCCTTCTTTTTCTGTCTTTGGAAGAGTGGGTCGCTTGGGCCAATGCACGATGGGCATGGGCAAGCACAATAGGGATGCAATTTTGTCTTTTCAATTTTCGTGGGTGGTAAAATTCAATATCATCTCGAGGATTTATGCTGGTGGGTTCATGGTTGGCCCCTAGGTGTAATCTCTACAAGGGCACGACGCTAATTATCAGGCACTCGAAGGATGATCCAACTCTACAGACGTCCACGAAGGGAGGGAGGCAACCCCAGGAGGAACGATCGGGAGAAGGAGGGAGAACCAGTGATGTCGAGGGGGGATTCTCTGGGGAATGTCGACTTTCTGGCTCTATCCAACGAAATTGAGGCCCAACTCCACCCCCTTCAACATTCTATAGACCAACTCTATCAATCTCACCATCTAGACCATGCAGACCATGTTATCTTCTTCGCAGATATAGTACACAATCAATGATGCATCATGAACCGACAAGCCTCTCTCAGACAAAACCAACAGAATCTCTAGGCTCATATGGATGACTTCGAGACTTGTATGGCAGACATGGAATCCCACATCCATAACATGTTCTGCAGGCCAATGACTCAACAAAATGAGGTAGCTCTTCCCATTGCAGAAAATGCACCAAAATGAAAGTAGTTTTTGTTAAGTTTTTTTGTTGAAGTTTTGGTGCATGGTGGGTAGTGAACCACATGAAATCCAATTTTTTGAATTTGTTGTCGTCTTTATTCTATATGTATTTAGACGCCAATAAATCCGGTTGGAGTCAGGCCACTTTTTCTCATTTGAATAACTTATCACAATGTAATCCAACTCTGAATGAATAGAAAAAGGTTGACTTACAAAAAGAAATAACAATACATAAATATATAAAAATTCCTAACTTCAAAATATTTTTTCTTTAATTTTGCGAAAAAAAATTGAAACATTTATTACAAAAAAACATTGCAAAGAAAAGCAATAAAACACAAACTTGAAAAACCCTTAAAAAATAAACACCCAAAGAGGAAAAGAAAAAGAAAAATAAGAAGAAGACAACTTGAAAAATGGTTAAATAACCAACAATTTAAAAAAAAAATATGTACTTAAGACATAAGAAAATTTAAAGTGTCACAAATAAGCCCTCCCCAAAAAAAAGGTTAATGTTGCATGAATTCTTTTCAAAATCAACTTGAAAGTCACCAACATTTAAAAAAATATATCCATACTTAATACATAAGAAAATTTAAATTGTAAAAAATAAGCCCCCCCAAAAAATAGGTTGATGTTGTGTCAACACTTTTCAAAATTGGCATGAAAATCATTAACATATAAAAAAGAATGTCCATACCTTATACATAAGAAAACTTCAAGTGTCAAAAATATACTCCCCAAAAAAGGTTGATTTGGCATCAACACTTTTCAAAATTGCCATGAAAATCATGATTTTTTGCGACCTCTAAATAAATGAGAACTCAATACAATTCTCATTAAGTTGGTAACTTTGTTAAAGATTTTTCCCAAAATAATACTAACATTGTGAGGTCTAGAATCATATACATCATGACGCTTCCACAATTATGGTTGGCCTAAAAGAACATCACAAACTTCAAGGGGGGAAATATCACACAATTCCTCATCCTTGAAGGGCTTGATGTCGTCAAGTAGGCAACAGTACTAGTTGACACACAGATCTCTCCCTTGGTGAAGCCACTCGATGGTGTATGGATACAAGTGTGGTGTTGTTGGAAGATCTAATCACTTAATGACCTATGTTGAGATGAGGTTCTTTTGACTTCCACTATTAATAATGAAATGCAACAAAGCACCCTTCACCCACATCTGCGAGTGAAAACGATGTTCATATTCCTATGGTTCTTTGGGTTCACTTTATTGAACCTTGGTGGTAGCAACTATGCTACTAGGTTTTGCATCAATGATCCACTTCCCCTTGTCTATATCTGATTTAGAGTTAGAACCTACATTTGACTTAAGACTTTCAGCTTGGACACCAATGTCTTCTTTGAGCAACATTGATCGATGTTTTTCCAAGGCTTCTTACATAACTCGCACCATTTCCCTATGTCTTTCTTCATCTTCCCATTACCCTTCTTTGTTTGTGGCTTAGACAAGTTATCGTGGGGTGTTTCGTCCTAGTTCTGTCCTTTGTTCTATGAGTTGGGGTTTCCTTTTCCTTGCTCTTGCTATGAGTAATTCACAAATCTAAACTATTGCTTCTTCTATTTAAATTTGTTCTTGATTTTGAAATCATATCTATACGTTATGTCTAGGCAATGGATATATAGGAACCTAATTTTCATTCAAATGTATCAATGCATACCACTGTAGTACTTGAGCACCATATGTTAATCAGAGTATTTGATACCTAGGTTGGTGTGTAAAATATGGAAGATATTTGTGAATTCTAGCAATATTTGCTCCCTCTCCTACTGCAGTGTGGTCCATCTCATGTACTGGTCATTGTAGCTTCCAACGAGGTATTGTTGTTCCTTAATAAAATCCATAAAATAGCCCCAAATGGGCACAACTACAAACATTGTAGACTCCTTTGTGGTTTTTTATTCACAGTAAGTCGCCCACTAATCCTTTACATTTGGGACATCCTTAAAGAATGCAAAGGTATTATTTTCTCTATCAAAATAATTTTGGATGGAAAAACACCCTTCTAACATATTTAACCATTTGTCTAAAGCATCTGCATCTATATAGCCTTCAAATACAAGAATATCAAAACTAACTTGTACCTTGAAGGGGTTGACGCCTCCAAAGTGGACGCTTTAGGAAGATGCTTTACTTTTTGGAAAGTGTCCAAGGATATGGGAAAAATTATCCATCATCTCGTTCCTTTGTCATGCGAGGGCTTTCTCAAGCAACAATTTAATAAGATTTATTGATTTCTCATCATTCTTTTCTTCCGTCATTGGAGGTCGTTGGGGTCGGTGAGGATTATCTTGCAAAGGATTAAGTATTCCAAGTCCCAACACCTTATATCTTGGCCTCATTGGGTACATGCACAAAGAAACAAATAAAAAACAAACTGCTCTAATACCACTCATCTAGATTTCTTAAGGGAATGAAATGAAACACAAATTTATAACAAAAACAAAAAGATATGGTAAAACTTGAGTTATATTAATAAATGGAATGTGTTGAGACTATAAAAATGCGAAATAAAAAAAAATTTGCTCGAATGATGGTCACTTATCTTTGAGAGAATATGTAGTGGCTACCTGCATTCATTAAAACCCATTACAATGACGCTGAAAGTCCCTCTTTAACATAAGAAACAATTAGGAAACCCTAAACATCCAAATCCCTAAACTTGGGAGATGAAACAACAAAATGTTTGTGGGCCCTAATGGGATTAGTTGGTACGTCAACTTCTAGGGGTCATAACTTTCGCATACAATCTTTGTTTGTCATGCTCAATATCTTGTTGAAAGTTCTAGCCAAGAAGTACACATTTTGATTGGGCCCAAGCCAAACCCTGTGGATATTGCTTCAACCCCACCACATCAAAATAAGGTTGTTGAGGGATAAAAAATAGCCCCATAAGTTCAACGCATGAAAAACTGTAGAAAAAATGCCAAGAAGGAGAACTATGTTTTAAACTTGTGGAATAGGTGGGTGGCCATCGATCTGGACCTGGATCACTTCAAAATTTAACTAGAGTTACAATATTTACTCTTATAGAGTCTTCTTCATCATGATCATGTGGCTAGCCTCCTTTCCATGGATATTATGGGCTGACATGGCATCCTCTTGAATTATGGTGATCAAAACAGGAAGGTCAACTTCTCAGTGGTATATATTTTGCATGCATAAATTTATTAAGGTGATCCTTGCACAATTGGAAAGGTTTTTGTGTGTAAAATAACACAAAATGGTGTATCTCTTAAGTGACAAACTTTTACCCCCAAAAAATGTTGTTTGACACCTCAACCCGCTTCCAAAATGTTTCAAACCCCAATTTTCCACTGGGTCCCACCATAAAAAATGGTAATGTGAGTTATTTTCTTCAAATTTTCCACTCCAAAATTATTAAGGTGGATGAAAAACAATATAACGATCTAATCTAGATTAAAAATAAATAAATTAAAAAAAAATGTGCACATTTTCTCATATAGTAAGGCGGGGTTTATGAGTTAGATTGAAATCCACATGTTGTAGCCTATACCTTAACCACCCAAACCAATATTTGGTGGTAAAAAATGATTCCATGGCTACGAAAAACCCATTTTTTTCCATAAGTATCCTATCTACAGCAAATTTTCCATGATCCAAGCCAGTCTTCTTGTGTGCTTTTAAGAATTTCTCCTCAGGAAACCCTAGTTTCCTTGTCCTATTTATCCCTCCCCTATATCATGATTGATTCTTCATCATCTTGGAGTGGAAGACCAAAGGATGAGACATTAAGCGGGCCATG
The DNA here is from genome assembly GCA_000404065.3 of Pinus taeda. Taxonomy (NCBI): domain Eukaryota; kingdom Viridiplantae; phylum Streptophyta; class Pinopsida; order Pinales; family Pinaceae; genus Pinus; species Pinus taeda. The sequence continues at coordinate 18,790 of APFE030052576.1, read as the reverse complement.
AAAGAGGAAGTTGAAAGACGGTTTTGTTCAATGCATGTGACAAGGAGCAGGTGTATGTGTATGTACCAATGTTGCGGATTAAATAATATTTTTTTATTTTTATTTTTTTTTCAAATTTTATTGTTGTATGCAATGAATTTCCTTTCTATGATTTAATATTTGATTGAATTAAGATAATAGATATATGTATGCTTTGATTCTTTGTTGCTTGGTTGTTTTCCACCTATGTTGGTTGTAGGCCTGAAGTTCATGGGCAACAAGTAGAGAAGAGGAAAAAGGATTTACTACAATCATCAAACCTACAAGTAGGTCTCATGTCTAGTAGATTAGTAATTACCTTGTTTGCATGCATTCTTGTGCTAGTGTCTTGAGTTTCTTGTCCATTCTATTAAGGTTTTCAACCTTGGCCATAGGGGATAATTTCCTGCAATAGCCTTATTTTGAGAAATGATAATAGACCATACAAATAAATTATTGTTAATACAATGCTTCATTAAACATGTGAATGATCATGAGGATGCATGTGAAAAGTGGCCATGAGTTGTCACCATTATTAGTGCTATGTAATTAATTCTCGAGGTCAAATGACAATATAGGGAATTTAGCCATTGTTCATTAATAATTGATCAACCATTACATCGAAACAAATAATAACCTTGAAAGTCTAACAAAGTATTATGAATGTTAGTTTAGAATAAAATATTTGTGTTTACATTTATAAGGAACTTGTACAATCTATAGAACCAAGAATGAAAAACATTACAATTACAATGTTGATGTCCTTTATTTCAAAGATGTCTCAACCTGTCATACTTATTTTTTTGGTAGTGTTCTAAAACATTCTTAATACAACTACATATTTTTTGTGTTAGCAAATGATGGGTATGCAATTATATTCTTTGCATGACTTATATGCACCACGAACAAGGGGGGGTAGTTGTTTAGTCCCCCTTGGTTGGGGGGTATGCAAGGAGGTAGGAACCCTCCTGCATGGGGTTCCAAGAGGTGCCCCAAAAGAAATTTTTTGGGTAGCTTTATACGTCCATTTTTTGTTGTTTTCCGCCCACAGAAAGCAGCTTTACATGTATACATTGCACATATTAATATAAATCTTGCTTTTTTTTCGTACTGAAAAAAAGAAGAAGAAGAAGAAGAAGATTGAACTGATTTCTTCTATGTTATTTCTTTATCTATAAGATTTGTATTCTAAATACCTATAATGACACTTTGTCAACTTTAGAAAAAATAAGAGGATTGAGCCAGTTTGGATTAGTGGATCGGTGGAGATAATGTTAATAAAAAGCAGAAATAACTTTTTAGTTAACTTTTTTTATAACAAATTTATAATAATAAAGTCAATAATTAGCCTTAACAAATTAGATGGTATTTTAATTGATTAAGTTAATTAATAAATTATATAATTTTTTAATTAATTTAATAAAATGTAAATAGATAAATTAATTTTATAATTTTATTGGAAAAGTTTGAAATCCAAAGAGTATTTTAAAACTCCTATCATTATGATAACTCAATATCGCTTTTTATTTATAATTAAGTTTTCTTTAATTAAATGTAACTACATTTGAATATAAAAATATTATGAATATAATTATAATTAAAATAAAAAATAAAAAATTATTTTCTAATTCAAATAAACCAACAATGCTTCTCAATAATTAATCGACCATGCCACCTGCTTCTCAAATAAACCAACAATGTTTTTCAATAATTATCGACCATACCACCTACTTTTCAAATAATTATTAACTTTGAAAGTGCAGTGAAAAAAATAATTATTAAATTCTTACATCCCAGTGCCTCTTCCCACAATTAGGCAAAATACTTTCTGACACTTGTTCATCTCTCATTCCCCTACATTCTTAATACATTTCATAATTTCATAAAAGTGCACCATCAAGTATTAAATTCTTAGGTCCCCATTCCCTATTCCCAGTATGATAACTTCATAAAAATGCACGACCAAGTATTAAATTCTTAGGTCCCCATTCCCGATTCCCACATATGACAATTTCATAAAAATGCACAACCACGTATTAAATTCTTAGGTCCCCATTCCCTATTCCCACATATGATAATTTCATAAAAGTACACCACCAAGTATTAAATTCTTAGGCCGTAGTCTAACTAGCCAGAGGAATTGCTCGAAAAGTTGTACAAATCACACCACAACGGACATGAACTTTGAAAATGCAGCGACCAATACTAAATTCTTACGTCCCCACTCCTCATTCCCACAATCCAACAAACATCTTTTTCACACTTTCTTTAATTTCCCATTGATTTCCGACAACAAATATACAACATACTATAAGGCATTAAATGAATGACAGAAATCCAACCATGCTTCTCACTAATTAATCAAACATACCATCAGTTTTTCACGCTTACTTTCCATCCAATTGTACAAATCACACTGCAATGGACATGAACTTTGAAAATGCAACAACCAGTATTAAATTCTTACGTCCCCACTCTCCATTCCCACAATCTAACAAACGTATTTTCACACTTTGTTTAATTTCCCGTTGATTTCCGACAACAAATATACAACATACTATAAGGCATTCAATGAACGACGGTTGTATATGCCCACCCCATTCCGACAACAAATATACAACATATTATAAGGCATTAAATGAACGACGGTTGTATATGCCCATCCCATTCCCACAATCCAACAAACGTCTTTTTCACACTTTCTTTAATTTCCCACTAATTTCCGATAACAAATATACAACATACTATAAGGCATTAAATGAACAGTCGTTGTATATGCCCACGGTTTTATTTTACCAAAGCCAAAATTAAACCGTGGGCATATACAACGTTTGCTCAATTAATGCCTTATAACAAGCTAATTATTTTCAACATTTCCCGGGATTCATAATTTCTTGAAATATATATATATTTTTTTAATTCAATTATTTCTTATAAACAACCACAAAATATAACAAAAAATAAATAATAATTAATTGTGCACTCCCCATTCACATTTTCACCTGCCCACATCTTTTTCACACTTTCTTTAATTTCTGGTGGTTCATGATTTCTGCCCCATTCACACTTTCTTTCATGTCACAGCTTCATGGTACATGTTCATAGGAGAATCGCTATACCGACTTTCTTGTGGTGTGGACCACCACGGATCAGCATATCCTTCTATTAAAATACAGAATTTGTGCCCATTCTCCATTCACACTTTCTTTCATGTCATAGCTTCATGATTTGTGCCCATTCTCCATTCACACTTTCTTTCATGTCATAGCTTCATGATTTGTGCCCATTCTCCATTCACACTTTCTTTCATGTCATAGCTTCATGGTACATGTTCATAGGAGAATCGCTATACCGACTTTCTTGTGGTGTGGACCACCATGGATCAGCATATCCTTCTATTAAAATACAGAATTTGTGCCCATTCTCCATCCACACTTTCTTTCATGTCATAGCTTCATGATTTGTGCCCATTCTCCATTCACACTTTCTTTCATGTCATAGCTTCATGGTACATGTTCATAGGAGAATCGCTATACCGACTTTCTTGTGGTGTGGACCACCACGGATCAGCATATCCTTCTATTAAAATACAGAATTTGTGCCCATTCTCCATTCACACTTTCTTTCATGTCATAGCTTCATGGTACATGTTCATAGGAGAATCGCTATACCGACTTTCTTGTGGTGTGGACCACCACGGATCAGCATATCCTTCTATTAAAACACAGAACTTGTGCCCATTCTCCATTCACACTTTCTTTCATGTCATAGCTTCATGGTACATGTTCATAAGAGATTCGCTATACCAACTTTCTTGTGGTGTAGACCACGACAGATTAAACATATCCTTTTATTCAATTCATACCCACATTTTGAAATTTTCTCTACATTTGCTTCTTCTTCCTATATCATAATGACAACTTATTATCACTTTCCATGTACAATTGGGTTATTTTTATAAATATAATAACTGTTATAGATATAATCTAATTTATATTAAAATAAAAACATTATAAATGAAGGATAATCCATAGTCATAGTCAAAATCAAATGACAACATAAAAATCGATCCACCGTTGAAGACGTTGTTCAATAGATAGAAAAGTTCTAAAATGGGTGTGTAAAAGGTGGAAAAACATGTACTATACTTGAAGGGAAATCAGACATTCCAAGTAAAGGTCTAGATTAGTTTCCAAAATGTCGATAAAGAAGGCATATTCCTGGACCTTGGACTCCTCGAAGTTTTTCCCAAATCAATGTCTTGTTATACTAGACCAGCCAAATAAATCAAATAATTTTTAATGGTCCCTTTGATTTCCAAATCTGCCTGAACCAACCTGTGGAATTTAAATTGGAATTACCCATATTGCTAATAATAAAAAAATTGAAACTTCGTTACATGGAAACAAAGAAAATGAGTTATCAGTAGAAAGTGTGAAGAAGTTCTTGATTAAAAATGAGTATTATTTTTTTTAATTAGTATTATTGACTGAAAATGAAAATGAATTATACGAAAAAGTGTGAAGAAATTGAATTAAATAAAAAAATAATTGGAAAAAGATGAGCATTTATCGGGATTCCTTGTAACAATGTCCATATTTTTACGCCATTGGAAAATGCCAAATCGGGTGAGATGGTCTATTGGTTATTTATGCCATCAGAAATTTCCAAATCGGGTGGTATATTCTATTAATTATTGAAAAGCATAATTGGATTTCCAGTATGGTTGGATTTCTATTTTATAATTTTAATGTGAAAATATTTTTTTCCTCTATGCAGCTTAATTTGTAATTATATGTTAAAGAAAATTTAATTATATATAAAAGTGATATTGAGTCACTATAATGATATATAAAAAGTGTGAAGAAATTCTTAGTCGTGGATATGAATAAAAGTGTTCTAAGAAAAAAATGTTTGAGATTGCTTTTTAGTAGAATGAGATGATAAATTTAAATATGTCTTAGATATATAAAAAAATATAAATATAAAATATTTAATTAATCACATCTATATTATAATGCAGATTAAATATGTGGAAGTTGATATGGACATGAATTCCAAAAAATAATTTCAAAGATTTCTTCTTTATAATAAAATTTTTTTTGGCTTGTGGGAGGAATGGATAAAGAAAATAATAATTAAAAAATATAAAAAATTATGGTGGAGTTGATAATGGACTATGAATCCAATAAAAAAGAATTTCAAAGATTCCTTTTTATTATATTCATAGCTTAAATTTTCTTTCCACTTTCTTCATATTTCCTAAGGTTTTTAATACATTTCATTCTTTCTTCATCATCATTGGACACATCATTTGGCATTTTCTAATGTCCTGGACATTCTTGTAGGGTATACGGATAAACACGAATTTATTTTTTTTGGTTTAATTCAGTGTTTTCACACTTTTTTATCACTTGTTTTTATTATTTTGTTTTTAACCAAACGATTATGGGACTATTCATTAGAACTCGGTTTTTTTCACAATTTTTACTAAGTAAAGCATGTTTTTGGAGATTTGAACTTGCAACCGCAAAAAATACAATGGTACTATTCATTAGAACTCGGTTTTTTTCACAATTTTTACTAAGTAAAGCATGTTTTTGGAGATTTGAACTTGCAATGGCAAAAAAATACAATAAGTACCTCTACTGCTTGAACTAAATGTAACTGAGTTTCAATATTTTTTAATTAGATGTATGGTTATGGATCTCAATATAGTAGCAGTTAAACTATTGAGGTTTTTAATGTTTTTCTTTAAATTTAATAAAGAAAAGTTTAGTAAGATCATGGATTTTTACCATTTAAAATGTGTTTTTGGAGGTATAAATGAATTTAGCATTCTAAAAAATATTTAGAACACTCTAATCGTGTAGATTACAAAGCTCACACTTACTATTCCAAGAAATTCCCACATAATTTTGGACCAAAAATATCATTAAGAAAAAAGAAAAATTATGAAAAAAGAAAAAAAAAATATATTATATATTATATATAATATATATATATATATATATGTGTCCATCAACATTAATCATAGATTACAATTTTTTAATATTTTAAAATAGAAAAGAACAATCCATCCTGTTGATGGTGTTGGACCCGCCAACATTCAACGGATCTCCCCGGTATGAAGTTCCAACTAGACCTCGTACCGTTTGGTGTAGGAGTCCCATCTGGTATGATGGTCTGGTTGCCATTATCTTAAAGATATGCCTTCGTTGTTGCTTGTCAGCACGTGAAAGTGATATACTTCGTCTTTGAGCAACAAGGTTCGCCTGCTTGGTGAGTTTTAGTGTTACTTGTGTCAAGGTCCTTTCACCGCGGAGAGAGAGGGTGGAAGTGAGTCTCCAGTCGAAAGGGAAAAATTCCCAACTCTGTAGGAGACACACAACACAATAGGACATGCATAGCTTCCGGAGGAGCAGTCCACACGGATGCAGCAGTCACAACACACAAGAGAAGATATCATGTACAACACCCAACGGAGCAGTTCGCACGAGTGCGACAGTTGTTATAACAAGTTTATAGGAAAGTTTATGTCTGATGTCTCGTGAGGCAACCCATGCGAGCAGGACAGCGTTAACAACTCATACAACACATTTGTGTAAATATATGCATTAGAGCAATCAAAAGAGTTCAATTGTTTAACATAGGTTAAAGCAACATGCATTACAAGTGTTCAAGATTAGTCTCACAAATAGTTACAATACATATGTGAAAACGTGATGGCCTATTATCAGGGTTCTGAATTAAGCGAAAGTTCCAAGACATGTCGGTACAACATACATCACTAACCTCGTGAAAGGGGCATTGGAGCCATTGTTCACTCCTCAAAAGAAAAGATTACAGACTCTCAAGGCTATGTGGGAGGAGCTAAGGTGAAAAGTCCTTTGCATGTACAAATGAGGGGGTATTTATAGCCAAGGGAACAACTGGCCCTTGTGATTGTTCAACTTCCCTCGTGATTTTTTTACTTATTGGACTCTTTAGCTTTACATGACTCTTCATATGACATGTGGGTGTCTTGGACTTCCATGTTACATTACATTTATTTACATAGTATGGCCCACAGTAGTGATATGGATGACATGACTCATGACATGACTCGAAACAACATTGATGATATGTTCATGTTGTTGGTGGTGTCCACGTTGAGCTCTAGTGATGTTGAGTGATGGATGTGCTCTTGGTGCATCACAACTTCACCTCTGCATGGCAAGTTGTAAGGAGTCTTCGATGGTCTTGGTGTTCGCTTGGTGTTGCATGTGCACATTGCTTCTTTGCTTGTACTTTAGCATGCTTGACATGTTCGTCCATTCGCAAAAAATTCTCCTCACATGCATCATTTGTTTGTCTGTTCATGAACACATCTCCTTGCATGTACTCTCCTTGTTCATCCCATCCATCGTTGCGTCATGTCTTATCCATATACCTGTATCTGCAATCACTCATGACGAGACGACATCAAATCCATAAACCTTCTAGTCTACCATGATGCATTGTTGTTCGCTTTCGGATGTAGGTGACTGGGAGAGCAGACAAGAATATGAAACTGTGAAGGCAAGTTCCAAGCTGGGATGTGGGCTCCAAGCATTGCTCGTGAAAATTGCACAAAAGTCACTAGGAGACTGAGATGGACAATTCAGATCAACAGTGACTGTCTGCGGGATCTAGTTCGACTGGAGGGCAGATCTATGAAATTTCTGGAGGGAAGCAGTGCGGGCAACTGAGGGGATTGGCAACAAAAACTGTGCCATTCCTAGAGGGATCTAGCAGCGGAATACAGGAGGCTTGTCGAGAAAAATTGCGCATTTTTTCATGGAGGTGCCAGCGAGTTGTGGGATTTCTAGTGACAAAAATTGCTAGGAGACTGACCTACTAAACCCCTCTGCGTAGTTTCTGAGTTGAGTAAGATGTTGGGAAACTTAGGGGCTTGCTCATAAAATATGCGTAGTTTTTTGGGTGAGCAGTCGGATGGCTGACTCGGTGGATGGCTGGAAAAACTGCACAATTTTTTTAGGGAGATGGGGACGGGCACTTGGTGTCTACCTGGCCTGTCTGTGTAGTTTTCTCAGTTAGTGGAGTAGGCAAGGTCTGCAACTTTTGCGCAGAGGGGAGTGAGTCTCGAGGTCACTTCCCAGTCAAAATCTCTGGTTGACCAGCAGGAGGGTTGGTTGATTAGCTTTCGGGAAACACAGAATGAAATGGCTTGTTGGACACTTCTGCGTTGTTTTGGGTGACATCGGTCGAGTCGATTCTAGGGTGGATGTCTTGTTGTTAGAGGGTGATCCGGTCGTCAGAGCTTCAACAAAATGAATAAGCGTGTAAGCAAGTGAATTTTTGCATACGCGACCTTGCAAACTCACACTCAACATGAATTGACAACAAGATGCCTCAAACCATCAAGACAACATATACTCAACATCACTGACCAACAGTGTGAGCGACAACCGCGATGCTTGTGATAGATCATTTGAATGACTACGACGATGCTTTTGTGACAGTGCATACAACTTTGTATGTGAGTGCAATGGATGTTCACATAGCAGATACAACTGGTACACACAAAGCGAGACCTTGTGTATGACCAGAACATGGCTACAGACATGACATTGTGACCAACATGAAAAGGATGTTCGTTCAATGGTCAAGCAAGGACGGTGCAAAGACTCAACATGAGATTATGGGTTGAGCCTGAGTGTTTGCAAACATCAAGTAAAAATCCAAAGGAGGCTTTGAAATTGGATGCAGGCCAAAATTTTGGAGGCTGTTGCAGCCGCTACAACACTTGGCGACACATTGGTTGAGTTCCAGATTCTCTGTTTTGGTCCATTTATAGCACAAGGCCTTGGTACTTCAGGGATTATTGAATTGTTGTGCGGGTTACTTTGGCTTCCCCATTTACCCCATGGATAGACATGGTTCACCTTTTTCCAACTCAGTTAAACACAAAAACAATTTTTAGCTTGATCACAGTGTTTCGAAATTGGGAAGGGTAGTTTGGCTCGCGAGTTAAAAAATTTCAGAGTATAAATTTTCATCTCTGGTGTTGCTCCGCTGCCAGTAGGCCTGGATAGTACCCTGACAGAGTCACACAAGAACAAATGCATTGCTCCACTGCCAACAATTCTGGTCAATACCCCAGTGGAGTTGCATGCTTCACCTCTCGTGTAGAAATCCTTTCTCCTCTTTCACCTTTTTATTTTTTTAAAGAGGACTACGCATAGGCACTTATTTATTTTTGGGGCAGAAGAGGGATCCCAACTTATTGAGATTAGAATAGGTTGTTCCTTCAAATAATCATGTAAGACCTCTGACATAAGTTTTCTCATTTAGATTTTCCCCTTCTCTGTTTCTACTAGTTGGATGAGCTTGAACACACAGAGCAGAAGGTTGAGTACAGGCATGGGGTTTCCTAGTGTGGACACAGGTTCATGGTTGGACCCAAGCTTCCCTTGCAGACGACTCGTATTTTCCATCAATACTTCATCGACCAAAGGTTATAACCAAGCACAGAGAAGATGGACAAAGGACTGGCTAAGTGTTGTAGTGTCACAAGACTCTTTGGATCTCAGCCACATACTCATTCAAAAGCTAGAACTCAGTAGAGGGCAACACTTATTTACAAAACTAAAAATAACATGATACTAAGCAAACAAAACAAAAATAGTAAGAAAACAAAACAAAACAACAAGAAAGCAAAGCAAGCAAGCAAACAAACTAACCCAAGTGAGCAAGCAAACAAACATGAAAACCATAAAGAAAATACAATCGAGAAAGAAAGCACTACTCCTACTCCTATGCTAAATAGTCGGGGTTACGTGAAATGAAATTTCCAGTGAAGCCACCGTAGGCGTACCCGACCTGCAATCACAAATATACAAGAGATTAAGACAGATAAAAACAGTGTGCAATAGAAAATGGAAAATCTTGACAAACTTGCGCACGAGAGAGAAGGTATCGCCTATGGGCAGAAATATGTGTCACAACCACACAACACACATGCTTACCTCTTTGGTGACTACTGATTTTCAACAAACCTCGGAGGCATTTTGCGAGTGTGTGTTCTTCTGCACCAAGTTTCTTAGTGGGTGCGAGGAAGGACTGAAGCTTATTACCTGTAGCATGACTCGCCAAGTAAGATTGTTCCAGCCATTCAACGATTGGATCATAAAATTCATGATGGTTGTTTTGAAAGCCCCATGATCTTTGAGAAGACAGATTTCTGATTTGAGAGAGGGGATCACGATGGGAATCTGATATAGATAAACAAATTTGGTAATTCTTTTTGTTCATGTCAAGACAGTGAGGGCCTTCCATAGCCATTAACACAGGTTGAATTGCCTCACCTGCTTGACAAAATTCTGAGGAGAAAGTTGTTACATGGTGAGGATCATAGTGCGTGAAGCGACTGTCATTGGATGTACTGTTGGGAAAATGATAAACTGCATGGTAACCACCCAAGATAGAAGAAAAATCAGACCAGTTGGTCGAGATGCCAGATTCCTAGTTTGACATGAACAAAGAACAATTTTGAACAATCTTGCGAATGCTCTGAATGAGGGAACCAAGTTTGTTGCGCACTAGATATGACAAAACACCCACCTGCAACTAGTGAAAAATTATGTGGGCATCATGGGCATCATAGAAATGTAGAAAGGATGCCAACATTGTGAATGTGTGAAACTAGATAGGGTGTAGTAAAATGAGAGTAACTTGATTCGTGTGATAGGTTGTACGCTCGTCATCACACATGGAGATTGCTGGCATAATGAGCGGGCATATTTGATGTGTAAAATTCGCAAGAAGACAAAGGAGTTGATTGTGAGAGAGAACACCCAATAAGTATGATACCTGACAAAGATAGTCTCTAAGATGATCAACTTCGTTGTTACATGATTGCATGAGGAACGAACATTCCCAACTCGAATTGGATGTAAGAGAGATGCATGAAGACTGACATGATGTAACAGACTCGTGGATTCGGTCATTAGTGAAAAATTGAAATTTGAAATATCACATCTGGAATAATAAATATTTTTTACACGAAGATCCATGTCGAGTGCCACCATGCAGATAGATCGATTGTGCATGAGAAATAAGATCTGATTTGGTTCGAGGGGCTTACCAGAGTTGCAAGGTCCTGACATAACCATCAATGGACCTTGAAGTGCCTCGACTCCCTGGCACGTCCTGAAACTTCCCAAGATTGAAAAATTCCATTTTGATATGTGAACCAGATCATGCATGGCTTGAGGATGGTTGTTGTTGCTGATTTCAAAACTTCTCTTAGGATAACAACCATCTCTATCATAGGCTTCATCAAATTTTCTAGTTTCAGCAAGCTAGCTTGACGAGTTGTCTTCATGCAACACACAAGATGATGACGAGTGGGAAGAGTCTTTCACGTTGAGATTGTTTTCATCATGGATAACCCCACTCCCTTGTGTCGATAGAGGAGATAACTCATCGGATGAAGAAACTAGAGAATGCAGAGTATCTCCGACACATGTCGATGCACTGTGAATGGAAAGACAAAAGGGCAAGTGAGGTGCAAAGGAAGCTTCGATATGGATGTCTCCTTTGACGGTGCGCATTACAGATCTAAGTTAGAGTGTACATGAGATGAAAGTAGATCACATGATGTGCTTTGACGTTCATCACAACATAGAGAAGCATGGGAGTGATGACAACCCAAGGCTGGAGGTTGATCAAAAGAATTAATTGTGCATTATGTTTCACCAATATTCGCGGATTGAGAATCAGTCAAGAATGGAAGCTCAATGTTTTGATGTGAACCACTTTGAGAAATAGAAGAGGAATTGATTATGTCTTCAACTTCCTTCTCCTCTGCCTATATAATGAGACTGCCTTGCACATAACTACAATTTGAGTGAGCAACTTGAGAATAAAGAGGGTGCACGTAGCTAGCTTATGAAGCAGATGGTTCAAGCGAGTCATGGTACAAGGAGTCATGACTTGTAAATGATGGAGGATGGAAGAGATGTAGATTAGACTTGAGACTTGGGTTATTAACGATGATGTCCTATGGCAGAATGGAGGAATGGGTTTTCACCATAGGTTTTATGAGCCATTCTGTAATTTCCCCCGTTGGAGTGGGAGACGACTGAGAAGAAGTGTTGGGAACATGATATGCAAATTTCTTAGCTTTGCGACTACTATGAGGGGGTATTATTGTGCATATTTCTTAGCTTTTCATTCGTTGTAAGGGGGCATCCCCTCTGAGACACGAGGGGTCTCGTGATTCACAAGAGTCGAGGAAGAAGGGAAATCAAGAAGTTCACCGTTTCGAGAGATATGAACTAAGTGTTTCGGCTCTTGGCTCATGAAGTCAAGGTCTACAAACCGTTCAGGAATTTTGTGTCAGAGGTGAAGGAAGCAGGTAGAAAAGTCCTTAAATAATTCACCAGGCTTCATTCTTAAATGAGATATTCTTGCATAGACATCTTGGTGGTCACACTTATCGAAGGCTTGATGGAGCTCCTTGAGGAAAGTGAGAAGGGAATGGATAGAAGTAGGTGGCAGGGTATGACACCATTGATTAGCACGACCTTCAAGAGTGAGGAAGAAAAGTACGCAAACAAGCTCATCACTATCAATTTCATGAGATTTGCATAAATGAATAAAATCAGAAATGTGCTCAGTTATGGACCTTCTTTCCTCAACGTCAAACTTTAACAAGGACAAGTGATTGAGAAGCTCATCGTAGATTAATAGTTGATTAAGGGAGAAATGAGAGAAACACCCCAAGAGCATGAATTGTTTATGATTCATTGGCTAAGAGATTCAACCCATATGTAACGGGCTCAACTTGTCATCTAGCCCTCCTTCTAGCGCCAAAATGTTGACAGTGTTGGAACTGTCAAAATTCAGGGGATCTCCCCGGTATGAAGTCCCAAATAGACCTCACATTGTTTGGTGTAGGAGTCCCTTCTAGTACGATGGCTCGGTTTCCATTATCTTAAATATATGCCTTAGCTCCTGCTTGTCAGCACATGAGAGTGGTATGCTTCGTCTTTAAACAACGAGGTTCACATGCTTGGTGAATGCTAGTGTTACTTGTGTCAAGGTCCTTTCACCACAGAGAGAGAGGGTGGAAGTGAATCTCTAGTCAAAAGGGAAAATGTCCCAACTCTGTCAGAGACACACAACACAACAGGACATGCATAACTTGCAATGGAGCAGTCCACACGAACGTGGAAGCACAACACACAAGAGAAGATAGCACGTACAACACCCAACGGAGCAGTCCACGTGAGTGTGACGATCGTTATAATAAGTTTATATGAAAGTTTATGTATGATGTCCTGTGAGGAAACCCACGTGGGCAGGACAACGTTAACATCTCATACAACACATTTTCGTAAATATATGTATTAGAGCAACAAAAAGAGTTCAATTGTTTAACACAGGTTAAAGCAACATGCATTACACGTGTTCAATATTAGTCTCACAAAAAGTTACAAAACATGTGTAAAAACGTGTTGGCATATTATTAGGCTTTTGAATTAAGAGAAAGTTCCAAGACACATTGATACACCATACATCACTAACCCCGTGAAAGGGGCGTTGGAGCCATTGTTTGCTCCTCAAAATACAATATTACAGACTCTCAAGGCTATGTGGGAGGAGCTAAGGTTAAAAGTCCTTTACATGTACAAATGAGGGGGTATTTATGGCCAAGGGAAAAATAGGCCCTTGTGACTGTTCGACTTCCCTCATGACTGTTTGACTTATTTGACTTTTCAGCTTTACTTGACTCTTCGTATGACATATGGATCTCTTGCACTTCCATGTTACATTACATTGATTTACGCAGTATAGCTCATAGTAGCGATGTCGACGACATGACTCGACATGAATATGCTAGTATGTTCATGTTGCTAGTGGTGTCCATGTCAAGTTGTAGTGCTGCTGAGTGATGGATGTGCTCTTGGTGTATGATAGCTTCACCTCCACATGGCAAGGTGTGCGAAGTCTTTGATGGTCTTGGTGTTCACTTGGTGTTGCATGTGCACATTGCTCCTTTGCTTGTACTTTGGCATGCTTGACATGTTCGCGAAAAATTCTCCTCGCATGCATCGTTCGTTCGTCTGTTCACGAACACATCTCCTTGCTTGTACTCTCCTTGTTCATCCCATCTGTCGTCGTGTCATGTCTTATCCATATACATGTATCTACAATCACTCATGACGAGACGACATCAAATCCATAAACCTCCTAGTCTACCATGATGCATTGTTGTTTGATTTCGGACGTAGGTGATTGGGAGAGAGGACAAAGCTATGAAACTATGCAAGGCAAGTTCCAAGATGGAATGCGGGCTCTGGGCATTGCTGGTGACAACTGGGTAAAAGTTATTGGGAGACTGAGACAAACAATCCGGATCAGCAATGACTATCCGCAGGATCTGGATCGGCTGGAGGGCAGATCTGAGCAATTTTTGGAGGGAAGCAGTGAGGGAAACTGAGGGGCTTGGTATAAAAAACTACGGAATTCCTGGAGGGAGCTAGTAGTGGGCTACATGAGTCTTGTCGGGAAAAATTTCGCATTTTTCTCAGGAAGTTGGCAGCGGGCTACAGGATTCCTGGTGACAAAAATTGTGCAATTACTGGGAGGTTGGCCTTCTGAATACCTCTGTGTAGTCTTTGAGTTGAGCGGGATGTTGTGCAGCTGAGGGGCTTTCTCATGAAATCTGCGAAGTTTTTTGGGTGAGAAGCCGGCCGGTTGACTGTGTGGTTGGCTGGAAAAACTGTGCAAAATTTTCAGGGAGATGGGGACGGGCACTTGGTGTATATCCAGCCTGTTTGCGAGTTTCCTTTGTCAGCGAAGTGGGCAAGGTCTGCAAATTTTGCGCAATTTTTTAGGGGAGTGAGTCCTGGGGTCACTGTTCAATCAAACTCTCGAGTTGACCAACAAGAGGGTTTGTTGATTAGCTCGCAAGCAACACAAATTGAAATGGCTTGTTGGACACTTCTGCGTTGTTCTGGGTGATAGTCGATCGAGTCGATTCTAGGGTGGAGGTTTGACTATTAGAGGGTGATCCGGTCGTCATATTTTCAGCAAAATGACTAAGTGTGTGAACAAGTGAATTTATGCATATGCAACCTTGCAAACACACACTCAACATGACTTGACAACAAATCGCCTCAAACCATCAAGACAGCGTATACTTAACATTACTGATTGAATTTGCGAGCGACAAGCGCGACGCTTGTGATATATGATTTGAATGACCGTGATGACACTTGTGCGACAGTGCATACAACTTCATGTGTGAGTGTGACAGATGTTTACATAGTGGATACAACTATTACACACGAAGCGAGACCTTGTGTATAACCAGAACATGGTTGCAAGCGTGACATTATGACCAACGTGCAAAAAGATGTATGTTGAACGGTCAAGCAAGGAGGGTGCAAAGACTCAACACAAGCTTACGGGGTGAGCTTGAGTGCTTGGAAACATCAAGTAAAAATCCAAGGGAGGCTCCAAAATTAGATGCAGGCCATGGAGGGTGTTGCAGCCACTACAACACATCTTAAAATATAAATAATAAACTATCATTCTCCAGAATTATTGATCATATCAACCATTTTAAAATTTTATTGGTGTTTTCAATCAAAAGCATGCCACATATGACATTTGTGTTGAAAATCCAATAATAAAGAATTACAAGTATTAAATTCTTATGACCCCACTCCTCATTTCCACAATCAAACAATGGCATTTTTCACACTTTCTTTCATTTCATGAATTTCAAATTTTGCGTTTCCAAGATTTTGATTACATTTCAAGATTTATTTATATATGTAAAAACATTATATAATTTATAGAATTAAAAGATGCATTAAATTACATTTACAATACTGATGTCCTTTTATTTCAAAGATGTCTTTACTTGCTTTACTTTTTTTTAATAGCGTTGCAAAGCATTCTTAATATAATTACATATTATTTGTATTAGCAAACTCTACAAGCGAGGTGAACTACTCAAATCTTCATGATGAAATGTGTTTTAGTTTTTGATGTCTTATTTTTTCATATATATGGCAATGTGTCATCACATGCACATAATTCTCATCTTTTTGATGTTTCCAAAGCACAATCATTCTTTTATATTTATATTTTTCAAACTCCATATTTCAAATAGTAGGGATGAGAATTAACTTGAAATTATATATATATATATATACTATATATTATATATATATATATATATATATAGTTTAGGAATTTTCCCTTTTATGTGTACAATCAAAGTTAACCTTATTTTAATAAAATCTTCTTTTATACTAGTTTAAAATGATCAATCTTCTCTTCAATTTCTAAATATTTAACTGATTTTTATCAATATTCAACCATATATTAAGATATGATATACATAATTACAATTCATAATATTCTATATAAAGCAATTGGCAAAAAAGATGTTTTTATGGATAAAATGTTTGAAGTAGTCAAATAATTTTACATTTTTGTTTTTTAAGTTATATTTTTGTGTCAATTTTCTCTCAAAGCCAACAAAGATTTTTTGGATTTACAAGTTTTAGTTATATACTCTATATAACACTAAAAAAATACAATTTAAACAATAGAAATTTAATATATATAGAGAGATATAATGTCTTTTTCCAAATTTGGCATTGTAAAAGAAGTTTGCACTTGAAGAGATCTGGTCCCTCTAGAACCATGTTGAATCATTTCTAAAGCTAAATATATACATATAGGAAAGTGAGAAAATTTTCTTGACCTTAAACTATGAATGGAATAA
Source organism: Pinus taeda (assembly GCA_000404065.3). Taxonomy (NCBI): domain Eukaryota; kingdom Viridiplantae; phylum Streptophyta; class Pinopsida; order Pinales; family Pinaceae; genus Pinus; species Pinus taeda. Next base: position 1,977 of record APFE030052576.1, on the reverse strand, counting down.
AAGAAAATCTAAAATCTTGGATTCATATCCCCAGATCAACACACCATCCTTTAAATATCTACATTTAATTCATTTATTTCCACAACACAACACATCTTTGTTTTCCATATTGACTTTTATTCAATTCTTACCCCCACAACAGCTCAATAGATTTTTTGTTTTTTGTTTTGGTTTTTGAGATCTCCTTTTTATGCCATTCATACTCCACATACTAAAATTCCACACTTTCTTTATATATTATAATTGGGATCACTATACCACTTTTGATATATAATTGAATATTTTTTTACTACATCTTTAAATTTAAACATATCAAAAATATTATTAAAAATTAATGGCACACATCTTTGAATATGAATGTATCAGGAATATAATTACATACTAAAATTGCAAAAGTGAAAAAAATATTCTCATAATCCAACAACAACAGGGAAATCCAACCATACTTCTCACTAATTAATAAGACATGTTACCAGTTTTTCAAGCTTACTTTCCATCTTGCCAACCATACTTCTCTCTAATTAATCAGACATACCACCAATTTTTCAAGCTTACTTTCCATCCAACTGTACAAATCAGGTTTAATTAAAATTGCAAAAGTGAAAAAAATTATTCTCATAATCGAACAACAACACAGAAATCCAACCATATTTCTCACTAATTAATGAGACATATCACTAGTTTTTCAAGCTTACTTTCCATCTAGCCAACCATACTTCTCACTAATTAATCAGACATACCACTAGTTTTTCAAACTTACTTTCCATCCAACTGTACAAATCACGTTTAATTAAAATTGCAATCAGACATACCACCAGTTTTTCAAGCTTTCTTTCCATCCAACTGTACAAATCACTTTTAATTAAAATTGCAAAAGTGGAAAAAAATTATTCTCATAATCGAACAACAACATAGAAATCCAACCATACTTCTCACTAATTAATCAGACATATCACCAGTTTTTCAAGCTTACTTTCCATCTAGCCAACCATACATCTCGCTAATTAATCAGATGTACACCAATTTTTTAATCTTATTTTCCATCCAACTCTGCAAATCATGTCACGACCCACATAAGCTTTGAAAATGCAATATCAAATATTAATTTTTTTTTCCCACAATCCATTAAATTCTTTTCCCTACAATTAAACAAATATCTTTTTCACACTTTCTTTAAGTTCCCACCGGTGATAATTTTTTAATTCAATTCTTTCTTTCTTTCCTTCTCTATGATATAAAAAGTACAACCAGGGGTATTTAATTATTACGTCCCCACTCCTTATGATTCCTTCACATCATAGAACCGCTATATATAACATAGCGATTTTGATGGGGAACATCACGGATCAGCATATCCTTTTTACGGATCATAATGAATACTTATCGCCACTTTCCACGTACAATTGAGTTACTTTTAATTAAATATAATAATGGTTATAGATATAAATTTTTAAAAATTAGAGTTTTTTTGTAATTTATTGGATTTTTGGGCTGGAATTTAGTAGAAAATTTTGAAGTGAAATTTTGATTTGTGTTATTTAAACTGTTTTTTTATTTGCTGGATTTTAGATAAATTAGACCAGAAAAACCTCCAAAAAGTCGCACTAAAAGCAACTCTATTAATATTTGCCTTAATTAAAATTTAAAATTCAATAATGGATTTAATCAAAATATTGTATTTTTTCTGGGTAGTTTAATTATAAGATAATTTTTTTTGTTTTCAGTAATATTTTTTTGTGTGGATTTTGTCTAAAAACCTAACAAGGATTTCTTGGAATAATAAGTTTGGGATTTGTAATATGCACATTTCAAATGTCCCAAAGATTTTCAAGTATGTTGATTGCACCTATAAGATCTTTCTAGTACACTTTGCAAGAAATGTAGAGATATTTTGGCTTGCTTTGTTATGTTAAGTAAATATTTTGACTAGATCAAATTACCAAAAAAAATTAAACAATAAAATAAAATAATAATTAT
>APFE030052569.1:22120-67338 GCA_000404065.3 Pinus taeda | reverse complement strand
TGACTCTTCATGAAGAGACACTTTCTTGGTATATAAGCAAGCCTCTCGTTCTCATTTGTAAATCATCATTCATTCTTACTCATTTTATTTAATATAATATTTATATCCTAAATGGATATCTTGACATTCCAAGACTTTTGGAGTAATTAATTTATAGAAGGAACTTTGTTCGCTTCATGGACGCTCAAATCGTTGTGTCCTGCAAACTGTACACGCACTCGCCTTCTACATTCGCACTGGGTCCACCTAGTATTTTGACGTGTATTCCACCCCTGTGTAGTTGTCACACGTAGCACACCTGTTTGCACACCGTGTTGCTTCTGTTCTAGTATCATCTTTTCATAGTGGTCTATGGATTCCTCCATGTTCATTGTGCCCTCATCGGTTGGTAGTTCCCTTGCTTCAGTCGTCACGTGTTGCAATGATCTAACCATCATATTACAATTTAGCATTGTTACTTCATGCAATCAGTTCTTCCATTGCTCTCTCTCCTCATCTGAATCCGACATGCAGGAACTGTCGCGTTCCCATGAGATTCTCCCATCTGCTATTAGATTCACCCTATCATGGTCTTGTGTTTTTATCTAGTAGATGCAGTCCAATTCATTGTCACTATCCTCATCGCGTACAGGTTCAGTGTAGCATGCTCCTTTGGCTGGGTCCAGTGGAACTACTACATGTACAGAATTTTTCTCGAATATCATTTTTCGCCTCTTTAGGTTGATGACTCCATTCATGTCTGTGGCTCACTCTATCACTAACAATGTGGGGTAAGGGTTACTATCATCCACAATTTCTATTACCTCAATATCTGTTTGTGTGCTCGTGCCTTCGATGTCCACTGTGACTCCTTGCAATCTCTCCATGGGCAAGATCTTTTGTTGGTTCGCCATCCGTAATTGAATAGGAGACCATTGTAATGCGGGCCTGCCCATGCGTCCCCATGTTTGTTTAGGTAGCACATTCACATCTGAACCTAAGTCCAGGATGACCTGATCCATCTCAAAGTCGTTAATCTGTGCTATCAATCGCATTTCCTACCTAGTGCGCAAAGCATGCTTTCCTAGTTTTCGGACCACGTGCAGTTTGCTTGACCCTACGCACCTAGTTATTAGCTATTGTAATCCCTTAACCTCCTTATTGTCGCATAGCAGCTTTATGCGTGTCTCTAAAAAGGTAGTTAGCATAAAATGATCAATTTCTGGTTTTGTTTGATCCTTACTACTTGAAGTAGAGGCCTCCGCAAAGCTCTTCTTAGCTTCCACAAATGTCTCCTTTGGTAGCTTCCATAAATGTCTCCTTTGCACTTTCCAACTCAAACTTAGGTTGCTTTGTAGGGGCCTTGCAAACCCATGTATTCTCCTCAAGTTTCTTCCCCTTATATTCCCCTGTGGTTGCACCACTTCTGAGCACCACGTTCACGTTGGGGTCTTCTTCTTGTGGTTTAGACCTCATAATTTGGATGTTCTGTGTTAGAGTAGTCTGAAGCACTCCTTTCTCATGAATCTGTGCAATTAGAGTGGGGCAATCTACTGCTTCATGATCAAACTGATAACAACACGGACAACATGTTCTATTCGGGTTCATTCAATCACACACGTAGTGCCCAAGACCTCCACAATTGTAGCAGATTAACTGTCCATGACCTCGTCTGGGTCCCATTCCTCCTCATCCCCATCCTCGTCCTTGGAACCCACTGTCACTATTGCGGCGGCTGGATCCTGACCTCGCGCGTCAGTTTGCATCCTGTAGGTAGGTGTTTGATCCATCAATAATTCATAACTCTGATAGTTTCATTCATCATATTTTCCATGTAGTAGGGTCCATCAAAAGTACTCAACATGGGTAATACTTAAATGAAAAATTAAATTCTACATCCAACAAGTCCTCCTGCTCAAAAATTGAGTAAAATCATAGGGAGATAAGTTGAAAATACAAGTTAAAAGGGTAGTTTTTTTATCATTTTACCTTTTTACTCCAAAAATTGAGAATCATCCCCCATGGTTGAGATCATCATTTCAAATCCTATTAGTTCTTATAAAGTTGATTTTTGTCGTACATTTTTGTTTTGAGGCCCATTTTTTACCTCAAAATATCTTTAATGATATGGAAATGCGAACCATGTCAGGGACTTCCACGTACCACCTGACCATAGATTGGGTTGAACCAAATCTCTCTTTCATCTAATCACCCCCACACCATATTCCAAGAATGAATATGGTATCTCATGGAATTAAAAAATAAATAAAAAAACTAACCAAGGCTTCTAGAGGCCAAACCACCTCACTCCTCAACCACAATGATTCCACCTCTACGGTTTGAAAATCAATAACATCAACCAGATTAGTCTCTACACAAGTTTTTTAGGGCTCCAAGAACTAATAAATCAATCCACAACCTTCCAGGGTTCTAGAGCATTTTTTCCAACCGTGGCTCTAGGAACTAGTAAGTCAATCCACCAAAGGATCTAGAGCATTTGTCCCAACCTCCAACTCTAAGAACTAGTAACTCAGCCCAAGCTATTTTAGAGATTCTAGATTGTTTGTACCAACCCACAATCATAAGGAAAACATGAGAACCAACTATAAAAACAAATGGCAAACACACAACACCATGGTTATCTAGGAAATGGAAAGGAAAGGATGAAACCATTATCAATCTAGACAAATCTCCATGCCAATTACAACACATAACCAGGAAATCACATGCATACACCATGCATCCAAAAATTAATAAGGATATCAGATGTGCTACCTTCAAAAGCAATCCAGTTTTAATTGTTGATCCCACTATCTCCTTGTTCTTCCTTGATTTCCTTTCTTGTTATTTTCTTGCTTTCTCCAAATCCAAGTGATTACTGGAGTACTCGAGGAATTCTCCAAGAATTCTCTAAGTGTGCAAGAGTATGAGAGAGAGAGAATGAACAATGGTTCCAAAACACAAACTGTCAAAAGGCTTAGCCACTGACCAAAAGTTGTGAACTATTTCTTTGAATCCTTTTTATCGTTGATGCCTCTATTTTCTTCATTTTCCTCTAATTTCCCTTGCATGAAAATTCATGTCTCTTCATCTCCCTTTCCTCCTATTTTCCTTTATTTACATAATCAAATTCTAATTAATTCCTCTTTCTTTTGCCAATGCATTTTCTAATTTCCATATCCATAAATAAACAACAAGTGATGTTCACTATAATGTTTTTCCCACCATTCAACTTGAAATACGTGTCCCATCACCTTGGTCTTATTTTATTTACATCCAAAACAAACTGGGGGCTATTACAAATAGGAAGAAGAAGCCACATATAAAATGGAGGAAGAACGAATGGCCTGTGAAATTGAAGCATAGCTAGAGGAGGAGGATGACATTGAACCAATTGTATATGAACCCAACATTCAACCATAACCTCCTCTCACTGTTGGCCATCTCCCATTTAGTGAAATGGGAATTGTTCCTCCACCTGACGACATGGTTATGGATGTATCAACCTTTATCTTCGTTCAATTGAAGAAGAGGATCATGTAAGGAAGGTGAAGGTTCTTTCCTATTGATCATGTTCATCCAATATCCATATCCACAAAAAAGGTAATAACATCTAATACCAGGAGGAATCCTCAAGTAGTCATTGTTGCCTTAGCGGGTCCTAATCCAGGTTCAGAGTTACTTGTGCCAACCAACAAATCCCTACACTACTAGCCCTTTTGACAAAAACTCTTGTAGTGCAGGCTACAGTCTCACTCGAAGCAGTATGGGGGGATGCAAGAACCAATTTTCTACATCCAAAGATGAGTGTGATGTCTTTTAGCGCCTCAGATCTACCTTTGCACAAATCGATATGCCCTTAGGGCTCAGTACTACAACTGTACTAAAACAACCTTCAGACCTTCGCTAAGGGCTACAATTAGTCTTTGTGCACCCTTAACAATTGATTTATCCACTTGCATGCATTAGAGAACAATCCTAAATTAGTGTTCGTGCAGATCTACTTAAGTTATTAGCAAACATAACATAATTCATCACAATCTTCGTGAAAGTACTTAACATGCATTACGTACATCTATTAAGACTTATTCAAGTGAATTGTACATCATTAGATCAATATTTCATTAACACATTATTCATCCACGACATATGTCATAAACAGAAGTAAATAGAGATAAATAGATAGACACAGGATTTCTTCGATAACTTTCTTTATTTATCTTCAATTTATCTTTACATACTCAAAACTACCCTACGCACTCGTCTGGAGGTGTACGCGCACTTAGCTGCAGACTCTACCTAGGCCTCTGTGCACTCAGCTATAGAGCCTTTCTTCTCCTACCTGACCCACTTCTCTTCACTATCACTTCTCTTCTATTGACCCATTTCCAACATGATCTGCCTTAGACTCTCTAAGACACACCTATTTATGGCTTTTTTTCATACAATCCCATGGTCCGCAGACCATGGGTAAATCTCAAAACTGACTCAATCTTTACATAAACGAGGGGGTTAAAACCCCTTTGAATCCTAATCCTCTACGCGCTCCACATCCACAAATCATGGATACTTTACATTACTTACAAAAAATACATCAAAGATTGGTTTATTTTAACCCCAAAACTAACCCAGGGGACCCCATCCCAATAGGCCCCCAACACAAAAATTGTGACTTGCCCTCGAGTCACTCGGCTTGTATTGTGATCTTACCACGAAAATCCCCTAGCTCTACGTAGTTCATGGAAACTTTAGCAGTGCTCTGAGTGGTTTCCTGTTTGACCTCCTCAACTAACTTCTTTGTAGCTAGTCCCTCTACGGCCAGCCTCATTGTCTTATGCATCTGCTGCAAGCCCTTTAGCTTATCCTGAATAGTGGTCATGCCCTGGTAAGCCTCTTATAACCAAGGTTGCGCGAGGAGCTGCTTCTCCTCCTATAATTTTGCAGGGCACTATGTTGGTGCAGTGGAGCGCGTTGTTGCCCTAACTTCATCATACTGTTAGTGCAGCTCCCTGATCTCTGTATTCAGTGTCTGTAGTTTCAGATCCTCCTATAGATTTGTTACCAACTCCATTTATTTCTTAAATAATTCCAAACAGTTACCGACTATGGCATTCAGTGTGGCCATTCCTTATTTTATGGTAGCTCCGCGCTGCTCCCACATCTCAGGTGGAGTCGTGGGCTACAAATTTAATTGCTACTCAGTGATGTTTATATTGAGTTCAAACTGAACTTGGCCAACCTCTGCCTTGCCTTCGCACACATCAATGGCTAATGTCTTCATCTTTGCTTATGGCTATACATCCTCAGGGATATGAAGCTCAGGTACTATCCTGCATGCTTCTGTAACTGTTGACTCCATTCATGAGCTTCATGCCTGTAGCGTCTCCTTTTCTTTTAAGGCCTGCATATTCTAAGTGAACATCTATTCTTTGTTCACTCTGTATTCACTGATGAGGTTGAGAGCGTGTCGTTCCCGAGCTCTCAATTCCTCTATCACCCCTGCATGCAGCGTGTGAAGAATCTCAATGGGGAACACTACTATGTTTAACTCGAAGTTCTTGATTGTGATCATGATGATACGATCATCGGTTGACTCTGTGCGAAGGGCCCCATATGGTAATGCAATATTCCTAAGGTCTATATTTCTTACCAACTCAGCTACTTGGCTTGTCCCAGGTGCCAGGCTCGCTTGTCCTGTGCTTGCTTGACTGACACCCACGTGCATTCTGTTGGCCTGGATTTGCAGCTCGCACAGATCCTTTTGGACACTCCCCAGCATCTACATATATTTCTACTCGAACTATTGCAACACTTCAGTCGTGGTATCCCTAATTTTATCCCTGTCTCATTGAGATCGGCCTCCGTCAAGACCATGGGATCACCCTGCGACTTATCTGATTTTTGTTTCTTCCTTATATCTCCCTGCTGCGCTTTTCTGCGTCTCTTCAAAATAAATGGGGTTCTCTACCCCTCATCTTCGTCGCTGCCTTGCTTTGAAATTTCTTCCTCCTTAGTCTCCAGCGAAGGTGACTTACCACTTCTTTGGGACTCATATTTCTCCTGTTTTGACTACTCCTTGGCAGTGTGATCTTGCTCCAAGCGAGTCTCCTCCACTACTTCCTTCTTTTTTTGCTAGGAAAGTGTGAACGCAACTTGCTTATCTACCTAATTTCTCTTATGCACTACAAAAATTCACGTGCCCTTGTTGGTTCCAACATATAAGTCTGAGGGGGTGTGCCACTTTGCAGGTTGTCGCAGTATCACCTCCTGCACATCTGTCTCTGTCACCAAATATGGCAAGTCATGATATTTTTGCTATGGATCCTTTCGCGCTTGAATGTATACTATGTGGAAGTCAACCTTGAAAGTTTCATAGGTTTATAGCTATGTGTACAAGGTTGAGAACAACCTTGGTCACTGGTTAATGGCCATCCAGAGACTTGATTCCATCAAGACCCAAAATATATTTGTCTCTGTGATCCATGTGGGGTCCTTTGTAGCCCATAAGGAAAAAAATTATGTTGCTTTCGATAATCCTTCTTCAAGTGGAGGAAACTAGCTATCCTTCGAAATTTCCCATGCAACCAACACAATAGACAAAAATAACCAAGTGTAATGATACAACTTTGTTTCATCCTAGGCCTCATGGGAATTCACGAGGAATTCCTGGCACAGTTACCTAGACCAGTTGAATTGTATGCCATCACACACTGAGCAGCTAGGGATACTACGAGTGCCAGAAATTCATCAATGCAACACTTTCTCATCAATTTCCCTGCTAAGATTTACGTGGCGATTTTAAATATTGGGTCTGTTATTGACAGGATGGAATACCCTCTTGCCTTCTTCATGAGGTTGAATTCCTTCTTCATTCTTTCTGCCAAGTCATTTTCCCCCGTCTTTCCGCCAAACTCCTTGGCCAAATTCAGACCTTCATATGGTAGGTACGTCATCCTTTGAATGAGCATGTCAGTGATGGGGATAGGCCCTCCTATCCATAAACACCCATCGTGCACCAAAGTGAGTAGTTGGTGCACACAAATTGTTTTGATAGGGGTGCAGTGATAATGGAGCACCCACAATAGATTAAGCAACCTTGAATTCTCCACAATGTGGATCCATTCCACCATTTGTGACACCTGACTCTATGTAGTATATGTGCTTCATGTACTTATCTATTTCTAAGTGTGGAAACCTAGCATTATCTATGAGGTACCAATCCTCCATCTCTAGCAGCGGGATCCGCACAAGCTACGGACCTTCAAAGGGAACTTGCTCAGGTAGTAGGGGTGTAGAAATGAATAAATTCTCTAAATCTAGGTCCTTTGTGACCTTCACCTTCCCCTTGTGTGGAGGGATATAGTTGGGTAGATTTGTGATGGGCTCCACTCCCTCAACATCTATGTTTTCTGTACCCTGGCCTTCTTCCGCCTACAGGTCAACTACCTTCTTAGGCCACTTATCTTTCTTCTATTTGGCTTGTACTGTGGAATTCTTTCTTAGTCATTTTCACACTGGTAGTGGCTTTTTATGTTTATCCTTCTTGATTTTAATGGTTTGGGTTTCTCTGGCAGGGGTAGGCTTCATTCTAGGTGACCTCAGCATCTTAGGCATAGGAGTCATAGCTTCCATACTCAAAAATTTCAGGGTGACTCCCTCAGAGGCAACATCACCACCAGTACTCATGGTTTTTGCAGGGCTTGGTCCAAGAATTTTTTTGAGAATGAACTTCTGATTCAACTTAGTCAACTTAGCAAATGCAGGGCTCACAAATAAATCCTCCCAATATGATTGTTTCATAGGCGATAGACAACAAATCTCAATAACAACTCTAAGGGCATAAAGTGTTATCTCTTGGACCGACACACGTAATTTTTAGGGGTTTTTTAATTCAAATCTGACCGTTCCCCTCAAATTTTAACAATTAATGTTGTTTTTGTGATAGATATTCAAATATATTTTCCTTAAATGCCACCAGGCCACTCCTCTTAACTATCTTCTGGTTTTCAAGTCATGAACAATGACTTCAATGATCACTCTTTTACTGCACTGCATAGCACCTCCCTCCATAACAAAGCTTCCTGCACGCAGCTTCATATGTTGCAACTTCACCATTTTCCATGCAACCCACCTTTTGCGTAGTCCTCCAACCCTCCCAATGTAGCTTATAGTCCCACGCTCCCTTGCAACTTCCTAGACAACTAAGACTGTCCTGTCGCCATATAGTTGATGAGACCCAGAAATGGGTAACTTATTGGGCTCATTTTGCCTATTATTCTCGATTAATCCACCATTCTTTATACTTTATGCATGATTTTGAATATATTTGTGTTAATTTAATGAATGAGAATAGTCACTTGACCATGAAGTATAATATGTGCTATTTGCAGATTTTTGGACATCTTTTGGACTAAGGTCAAGCATTTATGAGCCAGTTGACAGCCAAATACGAGGGAACAAGGCTTAGGATTAGTAGGAAGGGTGTCTCCCACACTAAATGGCCCCTTCCTCGAGTTCTCCACCATCAGCTCGAAGTTCAACAACCCACCAAAGATGATTTCCAAGGGTATTCGGGCAGCTTTTGAGAAGTGGTTGATTACTTGCAGTTTTGAGCAGCCAAGCCCCTCAAGTTAAGGAGGGTTCTTGGAAGTCCTCGTGGAGCATAACTAGGAGAGCTTCAAGCCTTGTTTTTTTTAGCTTTTGAATAGTTGTATTTCACACTTTAGTGCTACTCTGCCTTTCAGCTCATTTTCGAGCTTTTGCTGTAAACATTTTTGTGACATGTTTATTTTTGAGTAATGGAGATAAATTTCACTTTGCACCAGCTCTGAGCTTTTCTTAGGAGGTTTTAGCTCTTGGGGTTGGGCTCAACCCAAGTGCTAGTACCTCCTTTGTGTACTATTATGTGTTTTCTTTGCATGCATAGAATAATTTATGCTATTTAGGTGAAGATCTTGCTTTGTTACTTTTGATTATTAAGATACCTTTCTCTACTTTAGGTTGATTTGATAGGTTGGTAATAGAAAATATCTTTAAAAAAGGCCATCAAGCAACCCTTGATCTCACCTCTCCCTCTTTGGGACCATGAGTTGAGACCAAGGCGTCATTGCTGCCACAAAAACACTTTTTTTGCCTCTTCATGCAATTGCTAGTGTTAGATTCTTAGTTAGGAAAATTGATACCAGTTGTACTTGCATGTTTAGAGTCTATTCTTGCTTAGTTTCCATAGTTATCTTTCATGATTTTCTACCAATAAACTTCTATTCATCATATTTCTGGTTTGTAGCTCAAAGTAGGTCAAAATAGCTAGATCTCTGGTTTTTCTAGTATTTCTTCGACCAATTTTGAGAAATAGTGTGTAGAGCATCTGTAATACCTCCCTGTCTATCCTTCCTCCATCATACCACCTACTCCAACCCCTAATTCTGGATTGCTTCCCTTCATTCACCACCCTTTTCCAACTTGACCTAATTCCCATATCTTTGTGCAACATTGCTCCCTCCATCCTTGAACCAAATCCAACCACCTCCATCACTTCTTAGCTTCATTTACTAGGTCTTAGACCCCTTCACATCCTCATCCATCCTCCATTCCCACTTTCCCACCATTGTTCCACCATTAACCCTCCAAAATCCTCTCTCGGCTCTTCCTGTAGAACATCTTGTAGAACCCCTCCAGACTTCCTGTGGAAGTTCACGTGAGTGGTTTTTTGAGATCTGATCACTGTGAAACTCTTTGGAAGGGTGATAGGGACCCCTTAGGCCCTCTTCCCACCTTCCCAACCTCCTGCAATTTCTTACCCCATTTCCTTTTGTCAATCAACCTATGCAAAGTGAAAAATAGTTAGAGCACATGCATAATAATTCTGCAAAATTACTCAAAAATGCAAAAAAGATTTTTTTTCCAAATTTTACTGCAGAAGTAGCTTAGACACATGCATTTTACCTTTCCAAAATTCAATGGCATCCGTTTCCACTGCTTTCATTGCTTTTCTTGCATTGGTAGGGTTAGTCGGTAAAACTAGGGTTTGCTAGGGTTTGCATTTCTTTTCCACTTTCAGCTTCTTTCTGTAAGTAGAATAGCATCCTTTGAGTTAGCTTTCATCCATCACAGTTAAAAACTTCTTCTAAGAGCTCATAGAAGTTGGCTTAAGCTCCTAGCAGACTTGAACCAGTTGAGCAAGTGACAGCCTGCGGCAAGAGCTAGTACTTGTGCATATAGCACCGTCGCTTCCAAGTTTGTTACGAACAACCGGGTTGATAAAAGTAAAGAAGGGAGTCCTAGGAGTTGTAGCATCATTACTACAATACTGGAGCTCACCATCTTTTTGGCGCTGTTACCGGGGAAGTGTCGAAATATTTGTGATTGCTACTTTTCTTCTATTTTCTACTGCAACCTTCTGCTAAGTAGTTTATTTTAGCAAGAGTAGAGTAGTTGTTTCATTTCCATTCTACAATTTCATTTCTGCAAAAGTAGATTAGACATTTCCTGCTTTCCTAGACCAGCATTTCAATTCTGCAAGCGTAGATTGGCATTTCAATTCTGCAATTTCAATTCTGCAAGCGTAGATTAGCATTTCAATTCCGCAATTTCAATTTTGAAATTTCAATTCAGCAAGCGTAGATTAGCATTTCAATTCTGCAATTTCAATTCAACAAGAGTAGATTAGCCATTTCCTACTTTCATTTCAATTCTACATTTTTATTTCAGCAAGATAGATTTTAGTTAGTTGCAATTCAATCTATTTTAGTTTTGCAGGTACAAGCAGAAAAAAACACAAAAATCAACCAAAAATATTTCATTTCATTCCTCGTAGGAACAGAGACAATACTGGAAAATTCTTACCCACCACATCATTGAGCCACCCTTCTCTCTTCTTCAGTGGTAGTGATCCAGAAGAACCTATAGGTGAACCTCCAGAGATATACGAAGATCCTATAACAGAAGAAGAGCAAGAAAACATTCCTCCTGAGATGATGGCTGAACACAGAAACGGTATAGGTGATGAGGAGAGAATAGAAGGTTCCTTTCGCATCCGAGAGACCAATGGGGACACAAAAATGAAAAACATAAGTCCCTCAGCCTTACCTCACTTCCATAGATTGACCACTAAAGACCCTTATACCTTCATGTTTGAGTTTGTTGTCCTTTGTCGAACTTATGACTATGCAGAACATGAGCAAAAGTTGAAACTCTTTCCCTCTACCCTCAAGCATGTAGCACTACGCTAGTTCATGGGGTTACCTGTAAATAGTATCCCAACTTGGGCTCAAATGCAGCAAGCCTTTAACAACAAATACCGAGACTACTGTAGGTCAAAGGAAACGAAGGGAGAAATCTTTCGGATGACCATGGGAAGTGATGAATCTTTAGAAGACTATGAAGAAAGGTTCCAACTTAATTATAAAAGGGCCAGGCGCACACTTGACCCCAAATCTCTGAAGCTGGCTCTACTCTGAGGAGTCCCTGAAGACTTTCTAGATACCCTCCATATGCTAGCTGGAGGAGACATCTACCAACTACCTTACGAGGACATAAAGATTGCGTTTACAAACCATTCTAGGGCAACCCAGAAAAGAGGTAGGGGGAATCAACTTTCATCTAGTGCCACCTTCTCTAAACATGAGTTTACTAATCAGATGGAAGACCTTAAAAGTGAGGTGAGATAGACCATTGCCATGCAAATGGATACTTTCTGAATCCAATAGAAGAAAGAGGAAGCTGAGAGGGCTTTGGCCATATTTTGTCCCAGATGCACAAGAAGCATCCTAAGAATGAGTTTCCATTGCACTCAGTAGAGGTATGTTTCATTTGTGAGGAAGACCACCCTACAAACCAGTGCCCAACCTTACTTGGACTTAAAGCTATGTACCAAGGGGCTGAAGGAGCCATTGAACCACTCTACTTCCTCAACCAAAGGAGGCCGCATGGATCCGGACTTTACGAGCAGGGGATGCAAGGGACATCCCAAACTTATTACAACCCCAACCAATCCACTCACATACCTTCTTGAGCCCCCCCACTCATCCTTCCTGGTCCGCACCCCCTCCTTGGTCTTATCCATCTCAATACCATACTCAACCTGCTGCTCATTCGTTTCATTCTCATGTTCAGCCACAACCTCAGTGGAATGCACCTCAGCAGGGTGGAGGCCCAAATACAACTCTCCTCCCACTATTTTTCCTCCACCACCTACTCAACCACAACCCTTACCTCCTACTCCTCTAAGAAAACCCCAGATGCCCGCTCAACCAAACCCGAACCCCAACAATAGACAGGCCCAACAGGTATATACTGGAGAGATAACATGCCCTACCTATGTTGTGGTGATTCAGGAGATCAACCTATGATATGGGAAGGTCCTCCCAGATAGCCAACCTCCTCCTAAGGAGGATAAGGAAGAGAAACATGAAAGTGAACCCAAAGCCAATCCACCCTTTCCTGAGAGACTAACTGTAACCACGCAACCAAACCCGGAGGAGAGTGAACTTTTGGGAGAACTTAAATAGTTGTGTGTAAAAATACCACCTCTCCAAGCCATCAAAGATGTACCAATCTACAACAAATAGATCAAAGAGAAGTGTTTCCAGCACCCAAGTAGGCGCAGGAGAGATGCCCCAACTATCAATGTCATAGGACAACTGTCCAATTTAATGTTGGGACAAGTAATCTGTCCAAAATATTTGGACCCCGGGAGTCCTGTAGTTGATGTCCACATCAATGGCACCATAATCCCCCACACCCTGATTGATATAGGGGCTACCATTAATGTGATGACCAGGGATACTATGCTCAAACTCAACCTTCAGAGTTCCCTAAGAAAGACTTCGACAGTCTTGCAGTTAGCAGACCGCTCCACCGTGACTCCCGAAGGGATTGTGGAAGATGTCATGGTATCTATTGATTCTTGGGAGTACGCTGCAGACTTCTTGGTCCTTCAGCCAAAGGCAAAACTCACGGGATACCCCCTCATTTTGGGAAGGCCTTAGTTAGCTACTGTGAATGCTTACATCAGTTGTCGAGCTGGGAGCATGACCATCAAGAATGGGCCTATGTCCAAATAGCTAGTCCTATATCCTCCTGCCCAACCTCTGCTAGAACATGACTTACCTCTCTGGTTGGAGGAGGAGGATGAGGATGAACTCTACTCTGCACCAGTGTGCACAATGGAAGCCACCAGGGGAGGTCCTCGAACTGAGGATGACCTGATTGAGAATTTGATTCAAAATCCACCTCCCAGTATGCTACCATTAGAGGAGTTGGTGGAATGTACCCAAGCCAGTGCTTTAGTGGACCTCTATGTGGCTAATCTGACCTCTCCTAGAGTTAAGAATGTGGAATTTGGCCCTGAAAGAACCTTGAAGATCAGCTCATCCCTATCCCCCTCTCAAGAGAAGGAGCTGTGTAGCTTATTGAACTGCCATTTGGATGCTTTTGCTCAGAGCTATAAGGAGATGAAAGGAGTCCACCCTTTAGTCTATACCCATCACATTTACATTTTAGAGGATTGTAAACTAGTCAAGCAGCCTCAGAGGAGAATGAATCCAACCCTTAAGGACATTGTCAAAGAAGAATTGTAAAAGTTGTTGGATGCAGGATTCATCTACCCCATCTCTGACAGCGAGTGGGTTTATCCTCTAGTGCTTGTGCCCAAGAAAAATAGGAAGTGGAGAATCTATGTAGATTATCGAGAACTTAACAAAGGCACCAAGAAGGACCATTTCCCTTTACCTTTCATAGATCAAGTGTTAGATGGACTGGCAGGGAAGAAGTTATTTTCTTTCCTAAATGGGTTTAGCGAGTATAATCAGATCCAAATCAGTTCGGAAGACCAAGATAAGACCACTTTCACTTCACCACGGGGTGCCTTTGCTTACCAGGTCCTTCCCTTTGGGTTATGCAATGCTCCTACCACTTTCCAGAGAGCAATACTGAGCATATTTGCGGAGCTAGTTCATGATTTGGTGGAAATCTATATGGATGACTATACTCCTTATGGGTCCAACTTCCAAGAAGCATTGACTAACCTGGGAAAAGTTTAACCAAGTGTAATGAAATGAACATGTCCCTCAGTCCCAAAAAATGTGAATTCCTAATGACTGAAGGGACTGTGCTAGGTCATACAATTTCTCAGCAAGGATTACAAGTGGATCACAACAAAATTGCTATCATCCAGAGGGTTCCAGCTCCTCAAAAGGTAAGAGATGTTCAGAGTTTTCTAGGCTTAGCAGGATATTATAGAAGGTTCATTAAAGATTTTAGTAAGCTATCCTCTCCATTGTTTGGTCTTTTGGGCAAAGATGTTGAGTTTATAGGGACTAACAACTGTCAAGAGGCTCTGGGTGAGTTGAAAGATAAGTTGCTAACTGCCCCAATATTAATAGGTCAAAATTGGACCCTACTTTTCCACATCCACACTGATGCCTTGAACAAAGCCATAGGAGCAGCCTTAGGATAGGTTGAAGGGAAGCTACCATATGCCATATACTTTGTAAGCAAAAACCTGTCTAAGGCAGAGTTAAACTATACTGTAACCGAGAAAGAGCTCCTAGCTGTGGTCCATTCCCTAAACAAGTTCAGACACTACATCACTGGTTATCAAATGTTCGTACACACTGATCATGCTACAATTCGGTATTTGATGAATAAACCTAATGTAAATGCTCGTATCATTAGATGGTTTCTTTTATTACAGCAATTTGATTTGACCATTGTTGATAAGCGAGGAAAGGAAAATGTTGTTGCTGATTTTCTGTCTAGACTAGATTTGCCTGCAGGTGAAGAAGGGACAGTGGATGATCAAATGCTAGATGAACACCTATTTTTTATTTCAGTACTCTCTCCATGGTTTGCTGATATAGAAAATTACTTGGTTTCAGCATAGTTCCCGCCACACCTATCCTCAAAAGAGAAGAGAAAGATCGTGAGGAAAAGTGCCCCATTCACTTGGACTGGGGGAAACCTATTTAAACTTGGCCCATATCAGATTTTGAGGCATTGCGTCAGGGAGGAGGAAGTTTTTGACATCCTCCTAACCTGTCATGATGGACCTTGTGGAGACCACTTTGCAGCAAAAAGTACCACCTTCAAAATTCTACAGGCAGGCTACTATTGGCCCACTCTTCATCAAGATGTCAGAAGATACATCAGGCAATGTGACCGATGTCAAAGGATGGGGAAACCAACTCCAAGGGATGAAATTCCCCTCCAACCTCAAGTGACTTTCGAGCCATTTGAGAAGTGGGGCATGGACTTTGTGGGTCCTATCAACCCTCCTTCAAAACAAAAGTCTTACATTATTGTGTGCATGGACTACCTGACAAAGTGGGTAGAAACAAAGGCAATCAAGGTAACAACAGAAGAAAAAGTGGCTAAGTTTTTGAGGGAAAATATCTTCTAAAAGTTTGGTTACCCAAGAGAATTAGTCACAGATCAAGGAAGTCAGTTTACCTCTAACCTGATTGAAGACCTGCTCGCTCATCACAAGATTAAGCACAGAACTTCCACTGCTTATCATTCACAAGCAAATGGGCGGGTGGATGTCACTAACAAAGCTTTGGAAGAAATTTTGACTAAATTGGTGAGTAGCAGCAGAAAAGATTGGGCAGATCGCTTGGTTGAGGCCACCTGGGCCTACAATACCACGTGGAAAACTACAATAGGTTTCACACCTTATGAGCTGGTCTATGGGAAGAAGGCTTTGTTGTCCATAGACATACAACACATTGAGGTTGGCAGCTCAGCTAGACCTAGATCTCAGCCATGCACAACAGGAAAGATTACTACAACTGAATGGATTAGATTAATAGAGAATGCAGACCCTCCTCCACTCAGAGGTGGTCCAACTCCAAAGAAATATATGGCATGACCGGCACCTTAATGGAAAGAAATTTCAGCCAGGAGATTGTGCACTGTTATATGACTCGAGATACAAGGATTTCAAAGGGAAGATGAGGACAAGATGGCTGGGACCATATATAGTGGAGAAACGCAACGCCAATGGTTCAGTCCTTATCAGGACCATTGATGAAGAAGCCATCCCCGTGCTCGTCAATGGGCATTGATTGAAAATATACAGGAAGCCCCTTTCTAAGTAGGAGTTCATTGAAACTTTGGATAAATCAATACTGGTAGTGGAGCAGGCCCTTGTCTCCACTCCAACTACATCTTGAGCATTAAAAAAAAAAATATCCTTGGGTGAAAACCTTTTGGAGGTGCCCAGGGCAGACATTGAGGGTGAAAACCTCCTCGAGGCACCCCAGCTGTCTCAAAGAAAGAAAAAAAAAAACAGAAAAACAAACCTAATTTCTGTTGAATAATTGCAGGTTGCAGGAAGTACATTGCAGGTTAAGAGGATCGCACAAAGCAAAGATAGAGTTCAGCACTAGGCTGTAAGCATCCCTCACAATCCATTCCTCCATGACCACTACCCTTTCCCGATATTTGGTCTCATTCAGACTGAGATTTCACCTTCTACAGGAAATTCTATGTCTTCTACAGGAAGTTCTGTGTCTTCTACAAGAAGATCCTGTAGAACGTACAAACAAGACAAGATCGATCTCCGAGGAGGACCCGAAGGTTTGGAATCCATCCATGAGGCCTGTAAACCTCCTTACTTCCGTCCATCACCATATGTCAGCCTCTTCCATATCTTTACACCTCTGTTGCACTCATCCTTTTATTTGTTCCTGCACAGTCACACACATAAAAACCTGTTTTCTTCATATTGCCAGCAAAAAGTTTTATTGACAAATCAAGCAGTAGTTTCTCACTCACCATACTTGTCACCCTCCATATAGACTCCTCATCAGCCAAGACCCTCTTCAGTAGTATAGCCCTGCTCATTCTAGCTTGCATTCCAGAAGGAGAAGCAACTACAGGACATCTTATAGGAATCCTATAGCAGCTGATCCCTCTGGAAGACATACTCCAGAGATAGGGATAGGAAAGGTTGGTAGAGGAGACATGCAAAGAGCTCATTTTTAATGTAAGAACCTCAGCAACAACCGAAGCTAAGCATGTAGTGTGCATGTAATAACAACAACCGAAGGAATGGGTTCCAAAACCTGTGCATGCAACAACAACACATGAATGAATGGGTTCCAAAACCTGTGCATGCAACAACAACACACGAAGGAATGGGTTCGAAAACCAAAAATCTACATAACACAGCCGCGACCACGTAGGTAAGTGCCTAAACTCATTCTTCAATTGCATAAATCATATTTTAAAAGCTGCATGCCTATGGGAATGGTTCGGATTGAAGAGAATCGGTGGCCAGTCAACTAGCCACCCTCAGCCAGTTACATATCCTCGTGGGATCCAAATGAGCCCCGTTACATTCAAAATCACCGATTAGATGTGTAACCAGCATGTGTGGAGTGTCCATTC
This sequence comes from Pinus taeda, assembly GCA_000404065.3. Classification (NCBI taxonomy): domain Eukaryota; kingdom Viridiplantae; phylum Streptophyta; class Pinopsida; order Pinales; family Pinaceae; genus Pinus; species Pinus taeda. The sequence continues at coordinate 49,968 of APFE030052569.1, read as the reverse complement.
AGGGAGAAATTTCTAAGACTGGTAGTGGCGGCAGCGATAATGGCAGAGAGGAGGTGATGGCGGTCAGAAACACACAAAAACATTATGGCCGTGATATCAGATCAATGATCTGGTCCGGCCACCTCATCCCCTCACCAAAAATCACGCTGCAGATTAAATATGCCCGGCTGAAACATGCACCACCTTCTGTTCATTCTGTACTCACAACATCCTCGACTGGAGTACGCATCCACCGCTTCCAAAAACTATTAACCAGTTGTCCTCCACAGGTTTTTCCACTTGTTTTCGAAAATCTCCCGTGTATCGAGCTCGCTCGGAAGCACAATGTCATTCTACAGGAACTGGGGGCCTTCTACAGGAAGGGTTCTACAGGAAAGGCAGAACAGCTCTGCGGAGAAGGAAAACCTGGGATTTTCGTTGAATTTGGAGCTCCAAACGAGGTAGGCTCGAAAAAAACTCCTTTATGCATGATGTGTTTGTGGAAGGTGGTGAATTGAATGGCATCATATTGGAAAACCAGAGCAAAAGTCTGCCTGTGTATTGGAAGTGAAACGTCTGCATGCATAAGTTCACTGAGTTTCCCTAGTTTTTTCTGCATCAAAAATCTCCTCCATGTTTTCTTTCTAAATTCTCCTATAGGGAAGATATATGCAGCTGTAGAGGCCAGCCTGTGTGTGTAAAAAAATTTGAATTTGCATATCTATCTTTGTGTTGAGAAGAGAACCTTTGTCCTTATGCTTTGTCTATAAAAACAAAAATTCTTCCTTTCATGAACAAATGGTCAAGTTCTGGGTGACAACAGTCTTAAAACATAGGAATTGTTGCTAGTTGATATTGAACACATGTGAAATTCCTTCTTGGGTTTAGGAGAAACCAAATTTAGCTATCCTCTATTTCAGATTGACTGTTTGGTTGCCTGAGCATTTCCTTTTCTGAGTAAAACATAAAAAGAGCACTCTCACCATGCCAGGAGGATTCATAAGGAAAGAACTCTCGGACTCTAGCAAACTGCACGAGCATACTGAGGTGGTGGACCTTTTCACCCGAGCAAATTGGATATCCTTCTTTGACAAAATTCAGGGTCATGATGAGGAGATAAATGAGGAGTTTTTAATGTCCTTGAGACCTCAATCAAAGACACATGCCACAGTTAGTTTTAGGGGCTTGACCCTAGAACTTACCCTTGAGATCATTAGTTGAGTTACTGGTCTACCATTGGGGTTCCCTTGGAGCAAAGAAGAGAGGTCATTGGGCCAAGTTGCTAAGAAAACATTCTTTCTACCCGAGGAGCATCCTATAGAAAACAAAAATGAGGTTAGAAGAACCAGCTTGCCTCCTCTCTGGAGTGAAGTTAGTTTTCAAATTATGAAGTACGTCACATGTGAATGGAGGTTTAGCATCATCTATGGATATCATTTCAAGTTGTTGTGTGAACTAAGGCATGGGATTGACATGCCTCCAACCCAGAAACTGAGCATCCCCTATTTCCTTCTTCAGTCACTAATTGAATGTGGTACAAAGTTAAATGAAGGGATCCCAGATCAATTGGCCTATCATGGGCTCATCAAACTATTGGTGGAAGATACTTTGCACACCTACACTATCCCCATATCTTGGGAATTCTTCAGAAACATGTCCAGGGATGACAACGTTAGAAATGTTTTCGAAAACGTCACCCCATCCAGCAGTGACGAGGGAGAGCACATTGAAGAAGGTAAGAAAAACAATGATGAAGGAACACAGGACATTCAAGCACAGAAAGAAAAAGGGGAAATGGGCCAGATTGTTGAGCCTAAAACAGAGGAAGAAACAACAACAAAAACACCAAGGGAAAAGAGGATGCAAAGTAGAAAATAGAAGGCCAAGAAAGCCCAAATGAAGGCCGCCCTAGCCAAAGTAGGCACACAGAAACAAAAGGAAAAGACACACCCTAAGACATCAGCAACACAGACAGAAACAGTGGACACAGGGATTTCTACAGGAAGCAAGGAAAAACAACAGCAAGAGGAGAAATCATCTGAGATGTTGGCAAGGGAGGCAACAGTTGTGCTTGCTGCCTTAAGCACACCTACAAAACAAAAGGGGAAGAGAAAGAGGCAAACCTCCATGTACTTTAAAGCAATGAGAAGCACAATGATCAAAGTGGGCAGACCCCAGCCACCGTCAAAGGAGCCAATTGTCATTGAGGACACAACAACTAAACCAAAAGAAGAGTCTCCATTAAAGATATCTATCACCTAGGAACGAGGAAGCCCAAAAACCTCCAGCTGGAGAGAAAGAATCAGGATGATGGACTCAAAGATAGCTCTATAGGAAGCTGAGACATTTCTACAGGAAACTCTATCTAAGTTAAAAGAGACCGAGAAATTGGAGGAAAAGGTAGCCAAACAATCACAGGGAGAAGAAAAGACTGAGGAGATACTAGAACCAAGCCCTCAGCCTAGCTTGGGCTCATACTACAACCTGTTAGAATCTGGGAAGATCATTCCCCAGAAGTTTGTTGTGCCACTCTTCTTTGCATTAGAACAAGAATGGGTTAGGACTAACACTTGGATGAGGATTGCCAAATCCAAGGGTGTGGCAGACATAGGCCACCTGGAAGAACAACTCAAGGAATCAAGAAAAGAGTTGGCCATGGTGAAGCACGTGGAAAGCAGTCAAAGGGCCAAATTACGGGAGGAGAATGAGCTGCTGAAACAACAGTTATAGCTGCAGGGAGGTCATAAGGAAGATAGGCCATCCATTTTGGGAGAACAATAGCAGCAAGAAAGGCCTCCAGTAGACAAGGAAACATCTAAGGAACAACAAAGAGAGGACAAGTTGTAGGTTGAGGTTGAGATGTTGAAAAAACTGCTACAGAAAAAGGAGTAATAGGCAGTAGAAGAAATACAGTTTTTAAAACAATAGGTGCAAGAGAAATAAGCCCAACTAGCCTGCATGGCCAGCTGGGCAGTAGAAGCCTTACAATGTAGGCAACCTGCTAAGTCATATGCCTTATATCTTAAAGTTCAATGGTTGCAATTTAAAATTAACAGTTTGGCCCAAAGGGGCACCATTCCATTTTAGAATTACCATCAGTTCATGGGTTTGTGTGACAGTAGCTCAGCAGAAGATAAGGCCAAGTTATCAGAATTCTATTTACACAACTTGGCCCTTCCAAACATAACCTGTGGAACCCCAATGCTGCACTAGGAGATGTGCAACTCATGGCCATGACTTCTTGGTTAAACCATGAGGAACAGAGGGCAACATAGATTCAGAATATTATGAATAGGGAGCTAAGCGAGCCACTCATGATCAGGGTAGAACCAGAAGATACCTCAGCTTTAATATATGCCCATAAACACTTAGCCAACAACCCTCAGGTTCTTCCAGATTACATTGAGAGACAAGCTCAGGCCATTGCTCACTTTGAGGACATGGAAAGGTTGTTGGGGGATAACTGCATTCATGCTTGCACAAGGAGATGGAACACACTGCCCCATAGTCTGAAGATAAGAGAATACCACTCCCCAACCAGGATGAGGGAGGCCTTGGCAAGAGTGCCACTCTATAAATAGTCAATGCAAAATTTGTAGGCCAATTGGATCGGCCTAAAGTTTAGTCCTCCCTTGCTTTTAAGACTGCTGGAAGGGGTCAAATAATAAGAGGAGCATAGGCAGTGGGAGGAAGTAGAGAGAAAAGCAGGGTTTCATGACCAAGACGAGGACATCACCTCTGAAGCCTGGGATGTTAGAGAGGCAGTCAAGGTAATCAAAGATGATGAGATGGATTAGTTGCTCAGAGGATGAGCAACACATTTAGCAGGTGGGTGATGATGAGCCCCAGAAATGGGTAATTTATTGGGCTCATTTTGCCTATTATTCTCGATTAATCCACCATTGTTCATAGTTTATGCATGCTTTTGAATATATTTGTGTTAATTGAATGAATGAGAATAGTCACTTGACCATGAAGTCTAATACGTGCTATTTACAGATTTTAAGACATCTTTTGGACCAATGTCAAGCATTTATGAGCTAGTTGATAGCCAAATACAAGGGAACAAGGCTGAGGATTAGTAGGAAGGGTGTCTCTCACACTAAATGGCCCCTTTCTTGAGTTCTCCACCATCAGCGTGGAGTTCAACAGCCCACCAAAGATGATTTCCAAGGGCAGCCGAGCAGCTTTTGAGAACTGGTTGATTACTTGCAGTTTTGAGTAGCCAAGCCCCTCAAGTTAAGGAGGGTTGTTGGAGGTCCTCGTGGGGCATAAGTAGGATAGCTTCAAGCCTTGTTTTTTTTTAGCTCTTGAACAGTTTTGTTTCGCACTTTATTGCTGCTCTGCGTTTCAACTCATTTTCAAGCTTTTGCTGTAAACATTTTTGTGACATGGTTATTTTTTGAGTAATGGAGATAAATTTCACTTTGCACCAGCTCTAAGCTTTTCTCAAGAGGTTGTAGCTCTTGGAGTTGGGCCCAACCCAAGTGCCAGTACCTCCTTTTTGTACTATTATGTGTTTTCTTTGCATGCATAGAATAATTTCTGCTATTTAGGTTAAGATCTTGCTTTGTTACTTTTGATGATTAAGATAGCTTTCTCTGCTTCAGGTTGATTTGACAGGTTGGTAACAGAAAAGATCTTCAAAAAAGGCCATCAAGCAACCCTTGATCTCACCTCTCCCTCCTTGGGACCATGGGTTGAGACCAAGGCGTCCTTGTTGCCACAAAAACACTGTTTTTGCCTCTTCATGCAATTGCTAGTGTTAGATTATTAGTTAGGAAGATTGGTACCAGTTGTACTTGCATGTTTAGAATATATTATTTCTTAGTTTCCATAGTTATCTTGCATGATTTTCTGCCAATAAACTTTTGCTCATCATATTTCTGGTTTGTAGGTCAAAGTAGGTCAAAATAGCTAGATCTCTAGTTTTTCTAGTCTTTCTTCGATCAGTTTTGAGAAATAGTGTGCATAGCATCTATAATACCTCCTTGTCTATCCTTCCTCCATCATACCACCTGCTCCAACCCCTAATTCTATATTCCTTCCCTTCATTCACCACCCTTTTCCAACTTGACCTAATTCCCATATCTTTGTGCCACCTTGCTCCCTCCATCCTTGAACCAAATCCAACCACCTCCATCACTTCTTAGCTTCATTTACCAGGCCTTAAACCCCTTCACATCCTCATCCATCCTTCATTCCCACTTTCCCACCATATTTCCACCATTAACCCTCCAAAATCTTCTCTCGGCTCTTCCTATAGAACATCTTGTAGAACATCCTGTTGTACCCCTGCAGACTTCCTGTAGAAGTTCACGTGAGTGGTTTTTCGAAATCCGGTGACTGTGAAACAATATGGAAGGGTGCTATAGACCCCTTAGGCCCTCTTCTCACCTTCCCAACCTCCTGCAATATCTTACCCCATTTCCTTCCATCAATCAACCTCTGCACAATCAAAAATAGTTAAAGCACATGCATAATAATTCTGCAAAATTACTCAAAATGCAAAAATATGTTTTTTCTAGATTTTACTATAGACTTAGCTTAGTCACATGCATTTTACCTTTCTAAAAGTCAAAGGCATCCATTTCCACTTCTTTCATCACTTTTCTTGCACAGGTAGGGTTGGTCGGTAAAACTAGGGTTTGCTAGGGTTTGCATTTCTTTTCCACTTTCAGCTTCTTTCTGCAAGTAGACTAGCCTCCTTTGAGTTAGATTTTATCCATCACAGTTAAAATCTTCTTCTAAGAGCTCATAGAAGTTGGCTTAAGCTCCTAGCGAACTTCTGCCAGCTAATCAAGTGACAGCCTGCGGCAAGAGCTAGTACTTGTGCATATAGTATCGTTGCTTCGAAGTTTGTTACGAACAACCGCGTTGATAAAAGTAAAGAAGGGAGTCCTAGGAGTTGCAGCATCATTGTTGCAATACTAGACTCACCAATAGTCATTGAGCAGGATCCCCCGTATATAGCTTCAATCGACTCCCATTCACTCTTCCCAGAAAAGGTTCTCCATTCAGCTTCGTGAGTTGAACTGCACCTCCATCTGTAATTTATTTGATAATATATGGCCCTAGCCAGTGCATCTGAAATTTCCATGGGAACTTAGTGAATTTACTATCATATAATAATACAAGATCATTTACCTTGAATGTGTGAAGCTTCAGGTGGCAATCGTTCCATGCTTCTTCATGCTCCTTCTATACTTTCTAATGGAATCCTACCAAGAATCATTCCTCTTCAAGATCCATTAGCTACGCAAGTCATTCCTCCAAGGATTTGTGATCCACCATACCTATGAGAGTTGCTATGCGCAGACTAGGCACAATATACTCCATTGTCATTACAAATTCTACCCCATAGACTAATCGGAACAACGTTTGTCCTGTCAGCTTCTGCACATAGTCTTGTAAGCCCATAGAACTACAGGTATGCACATATCCCAATCATTTCATTGCACATTGAAGATATTCGTCAGTGCGTTCTCCAAAATCTTGTTGAAGGCCTCAACAGTTCCATTGGCATGTGGGTAATATAGTGTACTCTTCTGATGGTAGACCTGGAGTTCTTCTATTAACACACTGATTGTTTCATTTAGAAAGTGTGTACCTCTGTCGCCTATCAACACTTTTGGGTAGCCAAATCTGGTTAATACATAGTCAAACAAAAACGTTGCTATTGTAGCCCCTATAAAATCCTTAACCGACTGTTCTTATACCCATCTGGTTGGATATTTCATCGTGATTATGATATAGCATGCACCATTCTTCTTTCCTAAGGGTTGAATTGACCCAACAAAATGAATCACCCATTTTTCAAATGGCTACAAAGATACTTGACGTTGTAACGATAATTCATCCCTTTGTGATGGTCTGCCTATTCTCTGACATTCATCACATGCCTTACAAGATGCCTTAGAATCCTTATGTAGTGTTTGCCACCATAGACCTCACACAAAATCTTTTGTACAATCACCTTTCCTGCATAATGACCTCTCGTAGCCCCTCCATGGGCTTTAGCAAGAATGATATCTCTCTCAAAATCTGGCACATATCTTCACAATATTTTATCTGCACCCATCTTATACAAATGCCCCACAATAATTGAAAAGTATGTCACGTGCACTACGATTTCCTTCTTCTACTGACTCGTATACCCTTTTGGTGCCATCCCCATAGTCAAGAAATGGATGATATCTGCAAAATGGTTATCTGCTACATGCACTGCAAAGAGTTGCACGTCTGGCAACCCTTCCTCCAGATTATTGGGCTCTTCTCCTGTTTCAATTCACGACAGATGGTTAGGTCCTGCATTCAGCCTCCCTGGCTTCACAAATACCTCAAATTCATACTCCTAGAATAATAGCAACCATTTGCAGATCCCACCCCCCCCCCCAAAACACAATCTTATTTACCATGTATTTCAAGGAAAACTTATCTATGTACATCTTGAAATGCCCTCCTAACAAATAGTGCCTAAATTTCTGTAGCATGTACACCATGGCCAATCCTTCGCACTCATTTTTTGAATAATTCTTCTCAACCTTCGATAATTTCCTACTCACAAAGCCTATAGGGTGGTCCATTTATCCTTCACCAGCTTTCATTAATACTTCTCCCAAAGCAATGCAGGAGGCATCCACATGTACATGAAATTACTTCTTCCAATCTGGGAATACCAAGATCGACACGATGACCATATTTTCTTTCAAAACATCTAAGTTGCACTGACATTCTTCATCCCAGCAGAATGTTGTGTCCTTCTTCAAAATTTTGTCCATAGGCACGGTAATTTGAGCATATGCTTTGATAAATTTTTTATAATATCTCATATGTCCTAACTTCACGCACATCTTCTTAACATTTCTTGCGGCCTCCACTATCACCACAATTTTGGCAAGGTCCACCATTGGCCCTTGCTTACACACCATGTGACCTAGAAAGATTCCAAAGCAAACACAAAAGATGCATTTCTTCAAATTCAGTGCGATCTGGTATCTGCAACATGTATCGAACATCAACGAAGACTTGCTACATGGTGCTTTACTAATCCGAACAGTGTCCAATCATCAAAGTATACTTCCAGGAACTTATGGATGAACTCATTGAACGTTGTGATAACTACGCGAGAAAATATCACAGCCACATTCTTGAGTCCAAACGGCATCACAATGTATTGAAAAAAATCCCACTCCATCACGAAGGTATCTTTTATCCTATCCTCTTGCGCGATCTTAATCTAATGGTACCCCAAAAACCCATTAGTGAACGAGTAGGCCTCCTGCCCTCCTACATTGTCTAATACTTCATTGATAAACAACGTCGAGAATGGATCATTGACACATGAATCATTAAGCTTCTGTAGATCTACACAAATCCTTATCTCTCCCTTCTTCTTCTTCTTCTCTTGAACCACCATCGAGCTCACCCAATCAGATTCTTCAACCGGTTCTATGATGCTTGCTTCCAGCATCTTATCTAGCTCTAAGCAAACATTTTCTTTGTACTTAAGATTAAGGTGATACAGACTCTATTTAACAAGCTTCACATCTAGCTTCAAAGAGATTTTCATAATGCCCAAGTATCCTACTATGCCCTTCAAATCCAAAAACTTGGTAGGGAACAAATCCTGATATTTGCGAAGTAACTCAACACTTTATCCATGGCATCCCAATAATCTCCAATCTTTGCAAACTTTGGCTCTACTTCAGTACCAATGTTTACTTGTTTTGTCATCAATGGCACAGTGATATCAAGTTTGTTTATTTGCGGGCCCTCGAATTTGTGATGTCCTTCTTCCTGTGGAATTTTAATATTTCTTGGATCTTCATCATCCTCTTCAGCAGTCACATTCTAACATTCCAGCGCATGGCACAACTGGGTGCTCCAATCTCGTTGGGCCCACTCCATAGGTTTTTGCAACATTCTGAAGATAACTCCCTTAATCACCTATAGGGATTCATTGATGCTTGCGAAGATGTCTTAAAAGTTGAAGGTCTATAAGAATCCTTCCCTCAATATTTCCCACTCTGTGTGTCATGGCGGAGCTCCATTTCTAGATACCAGTTCATGGGTATTGTATCCAAAGTATGGAAAAACAAGTGTATCCACTCCGGCTGCGGTTTTGTACACCATTCTATTTTTCTAGGTGATCATGTGGATCATCCTACCCACTATATTTCTCATTCAATCTAGTGTTATGACACCGAAACCATAACCTCATCATTCTTTTGTAATCCCGCCACCCATCAAAGTTATCCTTGTGTGTAACCCACCATCGTGCAAGCATAGTGTGTAGTGAAAAATCTAATAATTGATGCGGTGATCCTTAGGGAATTCACGCTCAAATGCATCCAAGAACTTATCTACATTAGTTAAACCATCATAATAAGGTAAGTTCCTTACCTCTGATGAAACACAATGCAACGATTTTGTCATCATATTGCATTGTAGTGTGGATACTTCATGCAAGTGATTATGCCAATGTTCCAACTCTTCATCTAAATCAGAGGTACAAGAGCTCTCTCGGTCCCATGAAATCTGTCCATATGCCATCGAACTAATCCAGTCCTACTATCACGTTATTATTTTGTAGATATGATCCAGTTCAACATCACTTTCTTCATAGTCACGGACTGGTTTAGTGTAGCGCACCCCTTTTGCAGGGTCCAACGACACTACAACCCAAAGTGGTTTCCTTTCAAACGACATTGTGCTCTTCTTCAAGTTAATGACCCCATTCATGTCAATGGCCCAGTCAATTCCCAGGAGTGCGGGATATGGATTACTTTCGTCAACGATCTCTATAACCTCAAAGTTAGCCATCGCCCTCCCACCTTGTATGTCAATTGTTACTCCATATAATTGTCCCATAGGGATGATATTCTGTTGGTTTTCCATTCTTAGCTGAATTAGAGACCACTGTAGTGCAGGTCTCCCCATCCTTGTAGTTTTCCCCCCATCCTTTCCCATGTTATTTTTGGAAAAACGTTTGCATCAGACCCTAGATCCAAAATGACCCGGTCCATCTTGTAATCTCCTATCTGCACAGTGAGCCTCATCTCACACACTGTTTGTGCCTTATGTTTTTGAATCTTCCTGACCACCCAGTGTCCATCAAGGGCTTCTCCTTGCTGGCACATTTATTTATTAACTCCTGTAGGTATTCCACAGCTTTGCTATCACGCAACAGTTTTATGTAGGCCTTCAAAAACGTAGTAAGCACAGAGGGGTCAACCTCTACAGGTGCACTGGTAGCTTGCATTCTTGTCCTGACTTCTTGAGGTGGATGCCTTAGCAAAGCTCTTCTTCGCTTCCATAAAAGCTTCCTTCGTGTGATTCAAATCAAAACCCACTTCCTTCTTCGGGGCCTTGCGGACCCATCCATCCTCTTCAGGCTGTTTACCTTTATCATCGCCGGTTGTTATTTACTATTCAGCACTATATTCACACTTTGATATTCCTCACGGGGCTCAGCTCTCATCATCTGTAATTTTTGTGTACGTTGTTGAGGTTGTGCCTTCTTCTCCTGCATCTTAGCTATTAGCACCGGGCATTCTTCTATAGTGTGGTCAAACTACTTGTGGTATTGAGATGACGGGTGCGTTTGATTCTGACACTCTCACGTGTAGTGCCCTGGTGTTTCACAGTTGTAACAGATAACCTGATCCTGACCTCTACCAAACCCTCCTCCTACTCAACTTGGCCCTCGTCCCTGATATCCTCTGCATGCTCCTCCGACGCCCTGCTCTGGAGGCCGAGTTTCTGCTTACATCCAGTATGTAGGTGTTCTTTCCATCATCAACTTATAGTTGCCACAGTGACGTTCATCATGGCCCACTGATTTTCATAAGTTACATAAAAACTCCTGCAATGTCTAGACGAATTTTTGAAGGAAATGGAAATTATCCGTCGCATGTTGTCTAGCAACCTGACAAATAGCACACCATAATGTAGCCCCCATGCTTGGCCCTGCTGGAGCTTCTAGCCTTAGGGGAATTATTCCCCTTCCTATAGTATAATTCATGAATATGGGACAGTGGTATTTATCGTGCCCTTGACTCTTACACTTTAGACACCGGATTTCCGTGTGCACCTCTAGTTTAGTGTCCTTATCTTTCTTCAAGCTCTGTAATTCCAAGTAGAGGGTTTGTATCTGGGAGTGAATCTTTTGTACCACCAAGGTCACATCCTAAATGGGCATTCAATGCAACATCATCATGATTTCCAAAGCTTCCGTCTGTGTTCCTATCTTTTGTTGTGATAGAGAAATCCTCAAGTGGGGCATAAGCGAAGCTGTAAACCACTCGCGATGATGACCATCTGTGAACTGCATGTTAGCTTCCCGAATCACACATTTTAACCTTTGATATAATTCCCAACGTGTCTCATCAACCCTCATCGTGATTTCCTTAAATCCAACTATTGACTGTGAGTCAGACTTAGGCTTACTAAATTCCTTGTTTAAAGTAGCCTTAGTCTTTGCTAGTGATGCCAAAGGATTATCAGAACAATACTTAATATACCAATTCAGCGTGTGATCCTACAAATCGGTAACCAATTGTGCCTTCTTTATATTATCATCAATAATCTGTTGCGTTGTCCACACAACATTCGTAAGAAACCAGAACTTCTATGTATCTTCACTCCCTATGCCCTTGAAAATTGGAAACTTCATTGTGTTCGACATGTTGAATAGTGGTGGTGGTGGTGGAGGTGTGGGCGAAGGTGTATGCGGTGGAGGTGGAGGTGGAGTGGATTGATGATGTGTCCGTAGAAAACCCTGTGTTATCAGCTGGACAACACTCCATGGTAAGGCCTGTACTGCTCCCTTCTCATCACTCAAAGGAGGTCTGGTCAATGGGCTATATTCAAGACCTAATCTCTCTCGATCTCTAAAGATTTTTCCACTTCGCGTAGCTCCAAACATTAAGGCAATGGCATATCCCATTTTTCACATAACATCATTTTAATCCAGGTATTCAAATATCTTATATACTTACCTCGCGGTCCTTTGAAAAATCCCCGCTCCACTTTGATGTAGATGACTGAGGTATCGATTGCGAATTCTATAAGCTCCTATAATTTGATTGATCCAGTGATCGACAACCCACATGATCTTATCTTTAGAGGCTTATAATCGTCGTACCAGTTATGGAGTCCACACTATTGGACTATCAAGCTTCCACCTCCCTTGATCGTCTACCAACTTAGCTAACCACTCGTATAATTTGATCAGGAAGGTGCATATTTTTTTTTGGTGTATCTCCATATACAAATATCTATCCAATCACTCCTCCTTTGATAGGTGCACATTCCTGTTTTCTTGCACCATGAATTCGTGAATATTTCTATCCAACCACTTTTCAGTTTCCTTTTGCTCAAATTCTAGCGATGCGACATCACACATCCCCTTTAAGCAGATCCCGGTCCCGAAAGTGTAACCATTTTTTGGCTTAGGGGGTCCTAAACCAGGTTCAGATTTAGTTGTCCCAACAAAAAAATCCTTACACTACTAGCCCTTTCAGCAACAACCTGTGTAATGCAGGCTGCAGTCTCACCCGAAGTAGTATGGGGAGATGTAAGAACCAAGTTTCTGCATCCAGAGATGAGTGTGATGTCTTTTAGTGCCTCAAATTTGTCTTCACATAGATCAATAAGCCCTTAGGGCTCAGTACTGTAACTTTAATAAAACAACCTTCAAACCTTTGTGAAGGTCTAGAATTAGCCTTTGTGGACCCTTAACAATTGATTTATCCACTTACACGCATTAGAAAACAATCCTAAATTAGTGTTCGCATAGATCTACTTAATTTATTAGTAAACATAACATAATTCATCACAGTATTTGTGAAAGTACTTAAGATGCATTGCGTACATCTATTAAGATTTATTCAAGAGAATTGCACATCATTAGATCAATATTTCATAAACACATTATTCATACGCAACATATGTCGTAAACAGAAGTAAACAGAGATAAAAATATATACAGAGGATTTATTTCGTAAATTTCTTTATTTATCTTCAATTCATCTTTACATACTCAAAACTACCCTACACACTTAGCTACATGGGGTCTGCACACTCAACTGCAATGGTCCGCACACTCAGCTGCAGACTCTAGCTAGGCCTTTTCTCACTCAGCTACAAATCCTATCTTCTCCTATCTGGCCCACTTCTCTGTGCTATCACTTCCCTTCTATTGACCCATTACTAACATGATTTGCCTTAGACTCTCTAAGACACACCTATTTAAATATTTTTCTCATAAAATCCCATTTCCACGGACCATGGGTGGATCTCAAAACTGACTCAATCATTACATAAACAAGGGGCTAAAACCCCTTTGACTCCTAATCCTCTACGTGCTCTGCATCCACAAATCGCAAATACTTTACATTCCTTAAAAAAATACATCAAAACTTGGGTTACTTTAACCCCAAAACTGACCCAAGGGACCCCATCCCAATAGTCATGGTAGCAAATGTGGATTTTACAACAACAACAGAAGATAATACAAAGTATCTTATGAGTGAGAATGCATGATTGCGAAAAGAGGTAGCTACCATAAATCAACAAGTTGATCATCTTGCCACCGAGAATCAATGGTTGCCTTCTATTAGTATCAACACGAAAAAGCTATGGTAAGCCGTATTTGAAGAATTAAATTTGATTGAAGACACCATGAAACAATTATACAATGATACGATTCTCTTGCATGAAGTGATGGCACCCCTGGTCGAAATTCAAAAAAGATCTCAAGAGATATTAAGGGTCCTGAAGGTTACAACCAAAGTTGTAAATTTGATGCAGGATTGGGGTGCCAAGTATCTTAACATTCTTGAGTGGTTGTTCAAGGAAGACATATTGGTAGCCAAGGTGGAAGACCATATAGTTAAGGATTCATACTCAGAACTACACCCACCTTGGTGAACAAGCGACCAACACCATAAATTCTTATGCTTAACTACATAGCCATTTAGAGTTCCTAGCATGGAAACATAAAATACCTTTTGTGGGTTTGATTGGAGAAATAAGGAGCAAGGATGTTATCATGCTAGAGACAAAAGAGTTCATTAAACAAATCAAGAAAGAAACAAATCAAGAACGCTTGAAGGTAACCAAGAATGCTATTCTACAATATGCAATTGGGCCTACCAAATTTCACATGAATCTATCCTTGTCGTGGAGTAGTATACAATCAAAATCCAAATCGATATTATAAGATGAATTGGAGGTGAATATGTGATACGTTGTGGATATGCCAATCAAAGTTAAAGTTATTGCAAAATAGTTCAAATCATGAAACTCTTATATCACAAACAAACTCCATTCACAAGCCACTAATTTATCTTTTCCTCCTATATGAGGAGTTTTGTCTTATTATGGTTTTGTCTTACATAGCCACCATTTTGATGTAATTTTTCTTTTATGAAAAATAAATTCAATGTAAATAAGTCAAAGAGACACATGGAATCTGAAGAGTCACATAGGAGCTCATAGGTTGTAGACGTCAAAGAGTCATGAGGAAGCTCAAAGGTCATTAGCATTTGTTATAAATAAGCCCACATAACTCAAGCAAAGGGCTTGGAATTTTGGGGATTTGGCCTAAGCTTATCTAGTTGTGCATAAGAGAGAAGACCATTCTTTTGGAGAGGCAAGTTATGGTTTCATGTTCCACTATTGGAGCTAGTGTTTCATCAATTTAACATTATACTTGGATCTTTCATTAATTGTCAGAAACTCTTGGAGCCAACACTATTTCATGCATGTATCGTATATGCTGTAAGACAATTCTTTAAATGTTTACAGTATATGTTGTGTTATGTATGCTAAAGCGAATGAGCTATTTTCTTTATTTGGAAATGAATCTTGTTGAATGGGTGTTGTTATGTGTTTATATGATAATTTTTATCTTTTGAACTAATTTAAAGGTTATTCGATGATTCTCTGTCAATTTATCTTATGTCTCTCTCTTAGGATAATACTAATAATTTTCTTTTAGAGGCCCATCTTTCATCCCTATCTTGTGGAAGCTCCTTTCACACCTTATACTTGGTACTTCACAAATATTACATACTTGCTACCCTAGAGTTATGTGCATGATCTTTTGTGTGCATTGTGTGGCCAAGGCATCCTTCAAAGATCACTTGCAATGGTGGCCATACCTTATATTCAAATGGGGCTCTTACACCAAACAATGTTAGGTCTATTTGGAACTTGACATTAGGGAGACCCACTATATGTTGGTGGTATCCAACACCATTAACACTATGTTACAGTGGAAAGGAATTTGTAGAGCCCGTTGGAGAGAGGGAGCACAAGGCAAAGTTGAACGCTGATAGCAAGGTAGGGGCTAGGTAGTTTCCATAATTGCCCCACATGATTCCCACCATTGATTTGAAACCTTAAACCCTTGATAAACCATATGATTTACACCTCGCTAGTCTGAGTTGGCATGATATGACTGACAGGAAGGTCGATGTGCCACCTTATGATTATGGAGGGTTCAATGAACCCTTAAGGTTAGATCAAAGTTTGCAGAAAGGGAAAACCATAAACTATGAATTGTCTAACCAAAGGAAAATACATTAAGCTAATGTGTAGTATCAAAGAAGCAACAACACTACAATCAAGAATTAAGGATTATCACCATCAAAAGAATGGTGAACGATAATGTCAGGGCCAACCTTTAAGTAAATTAGAACTATGTCGTAAATTAAATGTAAACCTTCTTCACTGGATGGTCGGAGCAATCATTCGATTCTATGGTGGCAAATAAAAGATGAATTAGTGTATAATTAGAGATTGGTATATATGAGTGTGTGTGTGTTAATTACAAGTTTAATAAGTCTAAATACACTAAACAAAGGTTAAATAAACTAAAAATACCTAGTATTATAGGAGCATATTACATACCTATAGATATTTGAACATTAAGTCTTATTGTTTACAATATACTTCATATGAAATTTGACCATAAATAAAATTAGAATAAATAATTATAGAATAAGATCATGTATTTCTATATTAATTAAATTTAAAAAAAAAAATATATAATATTTTTTCTATTTTAATAAAATATATAAAAAATAATTTATTTTATTAATTTATAAACATAAATTTTGAATTTATACACATCCATCATAATTTGGGAAAAATATTAAATACATTTGTACTAAATATATAACATTTTCATTAAAATAAAAATGTGTTAAAATAATGATAGTAATTTTTAATTTATAAAATATTTATTAAATATATTAAAAATGATTATGAGAGAGATTTATCCTTCAAGTGCATGTGGTAAGCAGCAAACGGGTTATGCTAGTGAGACTCAACCAACTAAATATATTATTTGGGTTTTAAATCACTAAATTAATTTAATATAAATAATTGTTTTTAATTATAAAATTAATAATAAATTAATAAATTAGATTATAATTCTTTTTAATTTTAATCATGAAATATTTACTACAAATTTATATGATGATGATGGTGGTTAACATCTATTGAGGCCAATCTTTGGTCTATCGGACCTAAAGAAACGAATTATTTAGTTTGATTTAAGATTTTATTCCTATGCTCAAAAATTTTGGAGAGAAGCCTCCCGAGCTCACTATAATTTTCACATCGTAAAAGGCTAGGAAGGTCAGTATTGCAAAAACGATTATGAAACTGAGATCTAATGTGGTTGTATGCGGGGCACTCTAAGAGGAAGTGATTTTCATCCTCGATATTCATATTCTTATATAGATGGCAGATACTTTCCATTCATGGTGTTTTAGGAACTGTCCAACGACCCATTTCACTATGGAGCTCATGAGAGTTCGTTCTAATCTTGGCTATATTAATTTTCTTCTTTGAGATAGTTAAAGCAGAGAGATGGGGTTGATGATCTCCTTATAATATCTCAATTTTCTTTTATCTGCTAAATCTTTCTCACACCACATTTTTTCTTTGAACTTAGAAGTAACAGTATTTTTAATGTTATTAATGTTTTGGGATGCAACATTCTCATTGATCTCCCAATGGTTTAACCAAGCCCTCATGTCTTTATACCAACCTCATTTGAGCCTTAGGTGGTTTTGGTTGGAGTTTAAAGCTAGCTTAGGAAGTCTATAGTCTCCTATGTTATTGAGTTTGTGCTTGTACAATAGAAGCCTAGTCATAGCTAGGCTCTTGATAGGGGAAAGACCCTCTTCTATAAGGAGAATAGGATAGGGTGTATTGCTTTTAATATTGAGGTTATACGTTATAAAATGCTTTTGTATTTGCTCAATCTTTGTCCAAGATTCTCTAGAGATGTTGCCATCCCAAACCTCACATCCATAGAAGATAACAGGAGTGACTAAAGTTTCAAAAAAGAACTTCTTTCTATCCCACATTATAAGGTTTTCATTTATATATTTTCAACAAATTAATTTAATGCAAGTAATTTAATACAAATAGTTCATTTTAATTTATAAAATAACTAGAATCAATATATTGAGTTAGTTTTATTATATCATTATACAATCAATAAAATTTATTATTTTAAGTTGTATCAAAATTAATATTTTCTAATTGAAACATTCATTACATTTAAATAGTAACCAAAATAAATTTTAAATAATAATGACAACACAACCCCAAAACCAAAACCGAAATTATTAATGGGTAACTAATATAAATACAAATGTATTAAAAATAAAAGTAAAGAATAAGGATTTGATATTACATTACATTGTATTAAATTACATTATTAAACCCTAGACATAAAACCCATTATGTATATCAAATTTATATAATGCCAAAAACGCCTTGGCGAATGCAAAGCATGGTCGAATCCTCAGAGTAGTGACTTCTTGTGACCAAACCCTCAAAGAAGGGATAGGGTTTTACGTGCAGACAAACCAAACCAACCATTAGCAATTGAATTCATGAAGAACACTGCAAAGGAGTTCAACCATATGAAAATAACGAAGAAGTAAGAAATTAGAGTGTTTCCGAGTCAGAGCTGAACCTTGTGAACGTAATTGGTCTCTGTTCGTAGGCACATTGACTCTAGAAAGTAATTTTAAGAAGGGCAACCGAGTTCGATGGTGATTCTTTCGAGATTATGAAGGAAAAAATCCACATTTACAGTTAACCACACTAAAGTTATAGAGCTCGGCTCTGAACTAGAACAAACAATAACTGAGACTAAAGTGGCGGAGGTGAAAGGTACGTAGTTACCCTAACGCAAAAAAAACTATCACCATCGATCAAACCCTAGAAAATCCTTACAGTTGAATATAACAACTTGATAGGGTTTATATTTGGTATTGTGAGTCTCCTAAGGTAGCCACGAAGATGGAAGCCACTTTTAAACATTCGTGGCACAATCCTTTTAAATAACATCGGCCAAGGAAAGAAGTTCTATATATATATAGATATATAAAAGAGTATGATGAGAATATTCTTATACATTAATATTAAAAGTAAATGGGCCTAATATTAAAAGTAAATGGGCTTGGTAAAGATAACCTATATAATTTTATAGTTATAAGTTGTACAATAAATAGTAAAAAGAAAAATATGGTTAACCCATGATCAACTAAGGTTGGGTGTTATTCCCATACCTTTATAAAATGAATACAAAGAAGGAAAAATATGGTTAACCTATGATCAATTAAGGTTGGGTGTTATTATCATATCTTTATAAAATGAATACAAAGAGAATGTAGTGTAGTCGATGCAAAAAGGAATATAAATCGAGAAGCAATTTATGCGCATTTTATTATCTTCCCAATCTTGAAATTAGGAAATCAAGTCTTAAGATTATTAACATAGTCAACAATAGTTGTTCCTCATATAATTTGTTTTCTAGATTGAGAAGATAATAAAAATTTGTGAGGGAAACAAAACGAGACTTATGTATTTAAAATGTATGATGTACATAGAAAGAAAAATCAATAAAAAACACACAATAATATTTTTTCTTTAAGTATTGTATATTATTAAAATGAATACAAATATTTATAAACCTTATCTCATTTAGTTAGCAAATATATAGATAACATCTAATATGTCATTGAAAATAAAGATAACAATAGGGAGTTGGAAAAATGGATGTGTGTTTATTTATGTAAGTTTATCTAATATGTTTGTCAATATGAAGCTAAAACCAAAGACACCAACATATGCAAAGTAGTAATTTCATTGATTATTTTTTAATATATATTGTTATTGCATAAATTCATAACTATGCATATTGAAGCCCCTATACCCATCTTCTTTATGTAAAACTAGCAAATAGTACCTAGAATACATTCTGGGGTCAAGGACACCATCGAGAATCCACATTTCATAATTGGACACCTTGATCATAGGACCTAAAACCCAAAATGTTCATTTTCCTATGTAGGGCTCTTTTCTCATCTTCAGCGATGGTTTATGGCCTTAGACACCTCACCAATACCTAAAACCAATTAATGGTAGCCACTTGCCACTTAAAGGCCAAAGATCACATAGAAAGGTCCTATGTGGAGTTTTAATCCAAAGTTTTATCATGCTTAAGTATTAGAAGTTTTGGTAAATTCCTGAGGCCCTTTTTATGCTTCCCTAATCATTGATAAGATACAAAAAGCCATCATTGTTACTAAAATCACCATAATTTCCCATGATAAACCACTCATTGTTAAAAGACCCATAAACTATGTAATATTTTTCCAATTACATGTGTTATCCATGGCGATTGAGACACTTGGAAGAAATTGGTCAATGGGGATATGAACTACAAAGTAGATATGCTAGAAAATGAATTGGCTTCATCCTCTTCTAGATGCACTAAGAACCATATGCAAATAAATTGGAGAAATGGAAAAATCTCCCCAAGATGGGTGCACATCTGGTGGGGTGACCTCCTTGCATTGACATGATGGCCATATATTGAATATGAGTGGTAGACCACCCATCAAATGGTGTGCAACATGGCCTAGGATACAAATACACCCAAATGGTAATTTGGTTAATTTGTGGGAGGGTGTTGTGATGATATCCTTCATTACACTGGAGTCCAATGAAGGAAAATTCATTCTAAATTTGAGCACCTAGCTAGTAATTGTGGTGATTAGCAGGAAGGAAATAAGATAAAATGACACAAGATGGAGTAGTGGAGACAAAGGAGGGAGGGTTGAAGCTCTCATTTCAATTTATCGTGTTCAATGCATTTGTTTCCCATGGGAACTCCTCGCCTTTTACGATCCTGCTATTAAGAGATTATAGGTTTGGAAGGAAGAAAATCCAATGTCAATCCTACAATAGAAATGTCACTACATGCAAGATTGGCAATAGCCTTTTGCTACATAATACTTAGTCTAGGGTGCACTACCTCTAGTTCATTGCAAAATTAGTGAAGGAGTCCCATGTTTGCTATGATTGTAATTTATGTTCTACACATCCCTTTAGTTGTAGAAATTTTGCTATCAATGTTTCACAAGAGTTATGGATTAATCATCTTTTGGATATTTATCCCCTCTCTAGGACTTCTAATTCTAGGAGGTGAATTTTTTATCAATTCAATTTGATTTTTTTTCATTTGTTTTACCACATGCCTCTAGTGTTTCTTGCTATTGGGAGTTCATTGACCATTATTAGGCTTATTTTTTGATCGAAATCTGGATTAGGGGCAAAATTTTGCTCAAAAATCAAAGTACTCGGAATTGATCAAAACCTAAATGAAAATGACCATCTCAGCGATACGATCACAATGGAACTTGTTTCACTCAAAACAAAGTTCATATGAGAAATATATCGCGTTCTGATCGTTTCGTCAAATAAGCA
This sequence comes from Pinus taeda, assembly GCA_000404065.3. Classification (NCBI taxonomy): domain Eukaryota; kingdom Viridiplantae; phylum Streptophyta; class Pinopsida; order Pinales; family Pinaceae; genus Pinus; species Pinus taeda. The sequence goes on along the minus strand of APFE030052569.1, from coordinate 29,181 downwards.
AATTTTGGTACATGCTAACTGGGATGCTAACTAGGCATCCGTACAGCCCAACCAAAAAAAAGAATATTACAGGGAATACTTCCATAGGTGGTCCAACCAGATCGTGACACTTGGTGGCACTTTATTGGTCAAAGTAGTTTTGGGTGGACCAATGAGAGGGTGACACATGGCAAGCTCAAAGGCCGCCACATGACCTCTCAAAGGTTTGTTAAAAGTTTATATCGAAGGCTAGGGAGTTGAACCCGTGACCTCGCCTATACAAACCTAACGCACCACCATTATGCCACAACAATTGGACTTAATAAACTATTGTTTTGGTTTGATTTTCATGTGAAAGTGCCAACAGTTTGGAGATAACTGCTAGCATGTGACCACAACACGAAACTGGCAGCCAACGCAAACACTAGCATTAACTGCTAGACTTAACCATTCATGTGACCAATACTGCAAATGTAACTGCCAGGTAGCCTAACCATCGGGTAACCTCCACATGTGACCAAAACCATGTTTAACCGCTAGCATTTTGTGCTAACTGCATGATTAAAGTGCTAAGTGGAGGATTAGTGCTAATTAATCCAATATTTCACTAATTAAGAGGGATTAATTTGGCATAGTTTTTGGTAGATCTGACAAATCTAGAGCTAACTCCAAATTTGGCAGAGTTAACTGGAGTTTTTCTAGATTTAGTGGAGATTTCCTAGGAAAAATAGAAGAAGCCATAACTTTGGCATTTTTTGACCAATTTTGGCTCGGAAAGAGTCATTCTTAGATGATTTGGATGCTCTGAACATAATGAAAGAGGTTTTAGAGATAGAAAGTCACTTTTGTATGTTATTTTTCTACATTAAAGTTTAAGGAAGCCTAGAATCACAAGGAGAGGAGGTCAAGCCTAGATCAATTGGAGTCTAATTACAGAGCTTGGAAAGTCATTTTTGGGGTTTTGGGGTCTTCTAAATCTAATGGAGCAAGTTGAAAATCCATTGGAGCACTTCAGGTGCATGTAATCAAGAATTGGCCATTAATCAAAAGAGGACCTAGCCATTGAAGCAGATCCAAGGAGATGTAGCCCAGGAGGGGTGAAATCCTTAATCAAGTGTGTGTTATGAGATTTATGTGTTTTATTTATCTACAATTTTACTTTTTATCTATGTGTTTTTAAACAACTAATTAACCTCAAAAACTTCTCATAAAAGACACTAAATACTTGACACATAATCCTTCACATTTTGGTTAATTTCAGACAATCCTAAACACATTTTAAATTACTGATGAGGAAGCTTGCATAACATTAACAAGTTTTCCCAACATTTCATATCAAGTTGGTATCAGAGCAATTGTTAGCTCATTCCAACCTTGAGATGGTTTTCCAAGGTTAGCTAGAAAATTGGCTATTGGTTTTGTATTTGTGCAAGGAGAATTTAACTGTGTGCAAGTTTATGTGAAGAAATTTTTCTAATCCATCTTCCTTAGAAATATTCTTTGTTGAAGAGATGTTGCAAGAGATTATCATCGTGAGAGATATGGTACAAGAGTTGTATGAAGATAGGAAGGAGAACACTATACTTCAAGAGCAGTTGATGGACATGAAGGAGGAGAAGCAAGAGCTTCTTGAAAAGATACATGACATGGAGATTCAACTCCATGATGCCAAGGAAACCCTAACCAAGGTATGAAAATGAGGTATGAAATTCAAGTCTATCTTCAATTTCCTCTCAAAATGAATGTTTTGGTGCTTTTGAAAGACACACTGGAGGAATATGATCCAAATTATTGATGAAGATGGGTTATGAAGGTAAAGGGTTAGGCAAACATGCACAAGGAATAGTTGAGCCAATTGTTGTTGAGGAAAGGCCTAGGTATTTGGGTCTTGGTTATGGACAACATGATGGATAATGATCCAAATCCAAGGAGGCACGTGAAGGTGTTCCAAGAAGGACTTTCATTACATGTTCATTACCTCAAGCTTGCAAAGTTTGTATTCATGAGGAATGAAAATGTTTTATACCCACTTTGCAAGAAGATGCTCATAAGCATGCAACTAATGGAAATGGAAAACAAGAGGATGTTGAGAGCTCTAAGGTCATTGAAACCATTGTTGGTATTTAGAATAGAGCCACTACCTCATGAAATTCACCTCTTAAAGAAGGCGACAAAGGTGATTGTGCAAGGTATAAATATGCCTTTAATCAAGTTTCTTTTGATTATGATAAACATGGTAAATCTTCACATAAGATTTGGAGAAAATTTACATGTTCCTTTTGTGATTTGAATAACTATATTGTTTCTAGGTGTTGGAAGAGGATAGCCATACATAGGAAGCTTTCAAAACAAAAGAGACAGGAAGCCAAAGGTCTATTGGATTATGGAAACCATGTTGAAAAGAAGATGCAATTATTTTGCACTCATTGCCATAAGAAGGGTCATCTCATAGACAAGTGCTTGACTTTACATCCAACAAGTCATCCATGACGTTTGAAGAAGGTGGAGAGAGATTTTGGCAAGAATGGAAAAGAGGATTCCATAATTGATGTGGGTCAGGATGATACACATGATGAATTGTAGCTGAAAGAAGCGCCATTGAAATGGTTTGTAAAGAGATGGTTAGATTTCTTAACCAATTAAGGCCTTGCATTTCTTTTGATAATTGATATAAATCTTGCCTTATTGATGCATTTCCTTGTTATTTGGATGCATTTTTTTTCTCTTGAAAGTATGTTGTATATTGCATGAAGCAAGATGTTGGAAAAGTAGAGTTATGTTGACTCACATAGATACAACAAAGATGGAAATTTGCAACTACAAATTTGCATGCATGTTTCATTCTTGAACTTGCATGTTTACACCAGGAAGGTGTTCGAAAGTGGAGTATGTTGACTCACTTTATTGCAGTAAATTTGGTCATTTTATCTCTTTAAGTACTCGTACATATCAATGGGATTATTGTAATTGTGAGAGAGTTGAGAATTGTTATACATGCATGAGAGTTTATGTGTGTGACAGTGGAATTTTTTATATTTTCATTGTGCTTGAACATGCATGAGTGATTGACTTGTGTTGGTTGATTTCTTTATTAAAATGTATGTTGTCAACTTGAGAATGTTAATCATTTGCACTTGCATGAGTGTCAACTCGTGTAGTCAGTTGATTGTTACATGTATGTTATATCGACTTGGAAGAGTTGATTTTGTCTCCAAAGATGAAAGGGAGAATGTGACAAATTCATTCATGAGAATGTGGAATTCTTGTTGTAAATCATCAAGTTGTTGTACATTCTTTTGCTTGATTTGAAAGTCAGTTGCTTTGAAGAAGCATGTTTTGCCGACTTGTGTCTAGTAAACCATCGACCAAACAACAAGATGGTTTAGACACCAAGATGTAAGAGTACATGGCGATGTTCACATGATGTGATATTTTTTGCTTTGAAGAAGTAAAAGAAAGAGGTCGTCAAGTTATATTCTTACATGAGTGTTTTTCAAGGTTAATGGTGTTTCTTGTGACAAGATGTTGTGGGATTTTGGAAGGTACATGCTTGAGAAAGAGGCTCATGTTTAGCCTTCATTCTCAAATAATGACATGAGAAACATATTAATACTAGAGGATGATGGAATCAAGAAGCGAAAGTGGACAAACAAATGCCAAAAAAAATTGCAGCCCTTATAAAATATCAAATGGTCTATAATGTGATTTGATGTATTGATGCCAAGAAGTGAAAGATATGGCGAATGCATTCTTCCAGATGTGGAATTTGGAACTGTGGAGGTAAAACAATCGTCATTTCTTTTCTTTTTATTACTGATATTGGAACTCATTTTTGTAGTTCACTCAAATGGGCTTAACCTAGAAAAGCATTTTCCAAGGAGAAGTTTGCTTCGAATGCATGTGTTGCAAAGGAGAAACATGATTCTCAGTGGGAAGGCCATTAATCATATTTTCAAGCACTGAGGGATCATTTTGGTACAATAGGGTATTTAATCAGTAAGCAACCAACAAGTGTTGGATTGGGTCAATAACAAAAGGAGAACATTGGTTGAAGTACCAAAACATTTGCAAGGAAAGGCATGTCAGTAAACTCAAGTGGTTGTCATGGATATTTTTCCAAGTAGAATCAATTGATATAACTTGGGAAGGAGAAAAGTATTCAACTCTCATCAGATAACCAACTTTTGTGGGTCCAAAAGCCTGTTAGTGGGAAGGAGTGATCGGAATATGCATTAGGCGCAAAAATTTTCTCAAAACCCAAAATGATCGTAATCAATCAAAAACTAAATGACAACTTCCCTCTCAGTGATATGATCCCAACGCAACTCGTTTCACTCAAAACAGAGTTCATATGATAAAGATATCGCATTCTGATCGTTTGGTCAAACAAACAAATTTTGGTAAATGCTCACTTAACTACTGACTAGGCATTCCTACAACCCAGTCAGCAAAAGGAATATTCCAAGAAATATTCCCATAGGTGGCCCAACCGGATCGTGACACTTGGCAGCATGTTATTGGTCAAAGCAGTTTTGGGTGGACCAATGAGAGGGTGACAAGTGGCAAGCCCAGAGGTCGCCACGTGCCCTCTCAAAGGTCAGTTAAAAGTTTATATGGCAGGTCAAGGAGTCAAACCCGTGACCTCATCTACACAAACCCAATGCACCACCATTATGCCACAACAACCAGACTTAATAAACTATGGTTTTGGTTTGGCTTTCATGTGAAAGCATCGACAGTTTGGAGATAACCGCTAGCATTAAACTAATTGCATGTGACCACACCACGAAACCGACAACCAACACAACCACTGGCATTTACTACTAGACTTAACCGCTCATGTGACCAGCACTACAAACATAACGGCTCGCAGTTATGTAACCGACAGGTAGCTTAACCACCGGGTAACCTCCGCATGTGACGAAAACCATGCTTAACCACTAGCATTTTGTGCTAACTGCATGATTAAAGCACTAAGTGGAGGATTAGTGTTAGTTAATATGAGCTTATCACTAATTAAGTGGGATTAGTTTGACGAAGTTTTTGGCGGATCCGAAAAATCTGGAGCTAACTCCAAATTTGGTGGAGTTAACTGGAGTTTTTCCAAATTTAGTGAAGATTTCCTAGGAAAAACTGAAGAAGCCATAACTTTGGCAGTTTTCGACCAATTTTGGCTCAAGAAGAGTCATTCCTATATGATTTGGATGCTCTGAACATAATGGAATAGGTTTCATAGGTAGAAAGACACTTATGTATGCAATTTTTCTATGTTTAAGTTTAAGGAAGCCTAGGGCCACCACGATAGGAGGTGAAGCCTAGATCAGTTGGAGTCCAATTGGAGAGCTTGGAAAGTCATTTTTGGGGTTTTTACATCTTGTGAATCCAATGGAGTAGATTTCAAAGCCATTGGAGCATTGCAAGTGCACATAATCAGATAATTCACCATTAATCCGAAGAGGACCTAGCCATTGAAGCAGGTCTAAAGAGATGTAGCTCAAGAGGGGTGAACTCCTTTATGATATGTGTGTTATGAGTTTGTTATGTTTTACTTATCTACAATTTTCCTTGTTGTATATGTGTTTTTAAATAGCTAATTAACCTCATAAACTGCTCATAAAAAAACACTAAATACTTGACACATAATCCTTCACATTTTTGTTAATTTGAGACGATCATAAACATAGTTTAAATTACTGATGAGGGATCTTGCATAGCATTAACAAGTTTTCCCAGCATTTCAAATTAGTTATCCTTCTCTAACCTCCTCATCACCCTCCATACCTCCTCTCTTGGTGTTCCTACTATCTCTCTTTTGCCTTTCCTCACTATATAAACTTTGTATTTGATTCTCCTTCCCTCCTGAGGATCCTAAAGTCAATTCGTCCCCTCCCTAGTGTCCCTGGGTCGTGGAAAGACCAAGTGTCTCTTATTTTCTCAAAAAGGAGGTAGAAGAGCATAACCTAGCCCCTCCCTTTCACCTAACATTGCTTTCCCCTCTATTGGCCAAACTCAAGCTCAGTCAACAATTCGTGTTGCTATAATTCGATACAGATAAAATATACATTGCTTTCCCCTCTATTGGCCAAACTCAAGCTCAGTCAACAATTCGTGTTGCTATAATTCGATATAGATAAAATATCTCTGAAATAGTCCAAAGAGTAATCTTTGATGTGGAAGAACAAGTCTGAGAATACAAAAGGTTTATTCTAATAGGAAAGTGGATTGTGAAACAAATGAATGGATACTTGATGTATGAAACTCTACCAGAGCATGGGCTCCCTTTTACATGCAATCCATTACTCTTTACTAGCATATTAAAACTCTCATGAAAGAGTTCTTACTCACAAAGTAGACACCAAAGATTACTCTTTGGTGTGGGAGACTTTGGTCACGGGCTAGCGTGTCTTGCTAACTGTTTGGGCAACCAAATACCTTCCAACTATTTCTAATGACTTTTCAACTACCTTAAACTATGATCTAATAGTTGAAAATCGGTTTATCGTCTAACATAAAATCTAAGGATCCGTAATGATGGACACAAAAGATGAGGGAAATTCTTTTCACATGGAAACTTCTTCCGACATAAAAATAAATATTTTATTTTATTTTATTTATTTATTTATTTATTTAGGGAGCCATTATTATTGTGAAGGGTACCTGAAATCTGCTTAACTTCACTAAGCGGAAGCTGTGAAACGTAACTGTAATTTGAATTTGATATCAGGGTTGGAAGCTATGAAACATAATTTGAATATGAATATATGCTCTCAGGGTTTGGACAACAATTAATTAGTTTTAATGAGTGTCATCCGGTTGAAGACAACTATTAATAGCCTAAGAGATTTAATCGTGGTATTAATAGCCTAAGAGATTTAATCGCCACGAGACGGTAACTATGCATAGGGTTTTAGTTTAAATAGCAGAGGCTGTTATGCTTTGCAGTTGTGGTGGACGATTTACTCCCCGTCGATCTTGGATGGGTGGCGCTTCTTGAAATCGGGCGCGTCATTTGGTTTGGACCATAATTTATTTGTTTACGTTTTTGGAACTAACAAGTGCGATTCGTTATTTTATATTTATAT